>PVKA01019607.1:0-16917 GCA_004027165.1 Ctenomys sociabilis
GCAACTACCCCTGAGCGAGGAAATGGTCCTCCTTGACCAGAAGTGGTCATCTTCTTTCACTGAAGGTATAGTCTTGGGAGCGACATGCAAGGAGCATTGGGGAGGAAGGGGCCACCCTCCTAGTGAGCCAGACCAGCTCAGTCTGGTGGAAAATGGGGTGACCGATGTCGTGGCCAGATGGCTCTCAGATCTTGTTTTTTCTTAATTTGTTCATGTATTTATTTTACTTAGTACAGGATCTACAGAATCTCACTATGTAGACGGACTTGTAGTGATCCACCTGTGCTCAGATTCCCAAAAGCTGGGATTACAGGTGTGCACCACCACATCCAGTCTCAATCGCTGTACCAGCATGCCCTGCAGGTGGAGCCAGCGGCAAGCCCGGAATGGAACCCAGGCCCCTACGCTCTGCCTAAGCAGGTGCTTTAGTTGGCTGAGCTATCTGGCCAGCCCTTGTTTTTCTTTTTAGAGACAGGGCCTCAGACATGTAGCTCAGAGTGGCCTTGAACTTCTATGTATCCCTGGCCTGTTTCAAACTCATGGCAATGCCTCTGCCTCAGCCTGTTGGGAGCTACTGAAGCTGAACTCATGCTCATGTGTGGGAGGAAAGGATGAAGCCTCATTGCCGAAAGCAGTTAAGATACCTCAGGCTTGAGAGAAACATCTGCTGGACATTGTGGACCTCTGTAAAGATATAAATAAAGGCCCTCACTGTTGTTCTGGGAGTCACCTGGCCCACCAGGCAGACAAGCCACCACCCAACCCTGCTCTTGTCTTCTTGTCTATCTTTTCCTCATTCCTGCTGCCATTTCTCCCTGGAGTACATACAGTGGATCACAAGAGACCCACAGATTCCTACATCAGCCTTCAGAGTCCTCGGATTACAGGTTTGCATCACCACTCCTGGTTTCCTTTTCTGTTTTCTTTGTCTTCATGGTGATGCAGTGTCAGTGAGGCCAGATCATGTAGCCAGAAAGATCTGTGTTCAAAACCTCTGTTCCCCTTCTCCATAAAAGAAGGATGTCTGTGCCTTCCCTTGTATGTTGTTAGGGATACAAGAGGTGACAGTGGGCCAGGAATGTGATTCAGTGGTACAGAACTTGCCTGGTAAGGGTGAGGTCCCTAGTTTGGTCCCAGCAGTGCAAAAAAATAAAATAAAAGAAGTGAAGCTTCAGGCAGAAACATCACTCACCAGATGGTGCGATTTGTCAAATGCCACATTTATGTTTTTGTTTTTGTTTTTGTTTTTCTTTTGAGATAGGGTCTCTGTTTCTTAGGCTGGCTTTGAACTAACTGTTCAGCCCAGGTTGACCTCAACCTTGCAGAGATCCACCTATCTCAGCCTTCAGAATGCTGGCATAACAGATGCACGCCCCACCCCCCAGATCACATGTTCCACATGTATAATTTAGAATTGTCACAGAGGTTCAGTAGCCACCATCCTCAGCTGCAAGAGGGGTCTAGAGGCACAGAAAAGCGAGCAGCTTTTCCCAGTCTGCAGCCAGCCCAAGCCATCCCTCCTGGGATTTGGCAGATGGTCACACCCACCCACATCCTGTGGCCACCACATGGCTGTGCAACTGTGCACTGCATGGATACTGTGAGAGGCAAAGGCTGCATAACAGAGGTCCTGGGCCACCTGACTGGCTCCTCCCCTCTGAGTGCCCTGCGGTCTCCTAGGAGAGGCCCTGTGAGCTGTTGCTTCATGTACCTGAGGGCAAATAAATAACAACAGCCGCAGTTCCTGGACCCAGTCTGCACAGGCCTGCCTGGACTCTAGGAGCCGCTTCCTGTTTTGAACATTCTCTGGCAATGGCATTCTCTGGCAAAAGTGTTCTTCTCGGCTGGAAGAACACTCTTTCCTTTTCTAGGGTCGTGTTCTTCATTGAGTCAGGGACACCAAACAAAAGTTGTGACCTCAAGTGTGTGTACTGTGTTTATGATTCTGAGAATTTCGTCATACCAATTCCTAAAAATAGCCTGGCAGAGAACAGAGTGTATCGTGGATGCCTAGAAAAGCAATGTTTTCCAGGAGGAGAGAGCAAAAGAGTCCAGCTATCAGTGTGACCCACTGCATTTCTCCAGACATTCATGAGCAAAGCAAGCGTGACCAGAGGGGGGAGAACAGTGTGGCTGCTTCTCTGACCACCACACTGCCTGCCTTCAGGACAGGGTCCTATTTCTCTGAGAGGCAGGGCAGGGTCCTGTTTCCTTGACAGGCTACCTAGAGGACTGCAATGGCTTGAAGAATTTCCCCATTCACTTTTACTGCTCTGAGGTCACAAGAAAAACAAATTTCTTTTCTTACCCTTTTCCCCTAGTGCCTTGGGGCTTCTCCCTGAGGCAAAAATAGCTGACTTCTACCATTTACTTTTAAACTATAATCGATTTTTTATATAAAATTAGCAAAATATTTTTTATTTTATTTTATTTTATTTTATTGAAGAACAAATAGCAATGAGACAGTTTCAAATCAAATTAGCAAGACAGATTCAATAATTAATACATTGCAGCCCAGCCCCAGCACAGCTTGGCCGGTGAGTGAGAGCTCCAGGCCCGCCACACCTGAGAGACAGTTCCCAGAGGTCTCAGGTCCCACCTTGTGGCCCCGGACCCAGCACAGCTTGGCTGACCCAGAATAGCTTATCCGGTGAATAAGAACAACCGCTATCCTTTTGGGAGCCCAGAAGACCCACCAAATCCAGGCCCGCCCACCTAGAGAGTGATCTGCCTGAGACACTAGGACCAACTCCAGCAACTTTCTAGATCCCTTCCACAAAGCCAGCCAAGATAGTGGGAATTTTCACTACTCACTCTGCATCCCAGTTTGGTTCATGCTTGCCTGACCAGGGAACCAACAAAGGAGAACCACAGGAGCTACAGCAAAAAGGAACTGAACATAACAGCTAGATCCAGGCCAGGCATAACTGGATAATCTCAAACTTAATAGACTGGCACCTGAATCTCATTACACGCTAAGGTTATAGCTGCACCAAAGCTCTACACCAAAGGTCAGAGGTCAGTGCTATACAAAATGACAAGGACAAGGAGAAAAATGCAATCCCAGACCTTGAGTCCACCAGTAAGTGCAGAGGACACTAGCTCAGCTGAAATGAAAGCGTTAACAGATATGGAAGCAAAGGAACAGCAGCAGAAAGGTATAGAGGAACTCAGACAAGTGCAAGTCTTGACTTTGACTCCTGGACACACATAAAAAAAAGAAAGAAAGAAAGAAAGAAAGAAAGAAAGAAAGAAAGAAAGAAAGAAAGAAAGAAAGAAAGAAAGAAAGAAAGGTCTTCACTCCTGCAGCTCAAAGTCTGTACCCAGCAAATCTGGCCACTGCATTTGGGATCTCCTGAAAATCCATGAGCTATTCTTCCCTTATTTCCACTAAAACTCTCTGAACTTCTTTCTGCTTGGGACTTTCCTGGATGGGTGGGACCAGGAGATTGGCAAGCTTGACACCTAACAAGCTGGGAGTGACCCTTCTCCCTTTACCCACAGCTTAGCTGGGGATGAGCTGGGCATATGTGGGTGAGGGGACAAGGGAGCTGATGATTGGAACCAGAGGACATTCTGAGGGTTCAAGTGGATGAGCAGCACAAGGGCTGCAAATGCAGTGAGAGCAGGTGACTAGAGGACAGCTGACACTAGGGAGTGGCCCTCTGTGGGTGGAGCCTGATTTCCCTGTGATTTCCAAGGTTGAGTGTCTTGTCAGGTATCCGTTTGTCTTTTGAGCTTTGTCCTCCTGAGATCCCAGTGCTTTGTCTACTGGTCAGATTGGTTGTTCACTGTGAATCTTAGATCTGTTTATGTGTGTTGCATACATGGATCCTTTCCTATTGTGTGGGTTGCATGTAGTCTTTGGTTTGAGCCTCAGAGCAAATATACAAAAATTTGGTGTGCTTTGGTAAAATGTAGCCTCCTTTCTGGAGAGAGAGAGAGAGAGAGAGAGAGAGAGAGAGAGAGAGAGAGAGAGAGAGAGAACAGTGACAGGCCCTTCCTGGTGGGCTTAACTGCACTGGATCTTCCCTGGGGTTGGATGAGAGTGCTGGGAGATTTGTAGGCTCAGACAGGACACCAGCATCCTCAGTTTTTTCCATTTTTCTTTTTGAGCAGGTTCTCACTCATGGTCTCGTTGGCCTTTAACTTATTACGTAGCCCAGGCTGGTCTGGAACTCCTGGTGATCCTCCTTCCTTGGTCTCCCAATTGCTGGGATTGCTTATGCAGGCATAAGCACACCTATCATCTTTCTTTCTTTCTTTCTTTCTTTCTTTCTTTCTTTCTTTCTTTCTTTCTTTCTTTCTTTCTTTCTTTTAATGAGGATTGAACTCAAGACCTTGTATTTGCCAAGCAAAGGCATAGGTTTGGTTTTTTTGTTTGTTTTTGTTTCTGTTTTGGTACTGGGAATCGAACTCAGGACTTTGTGCTTGCCAGGCAGGTGCTTACAAAGTTCTTTGCTTTGCAAAACTGAATGACAGGAGGGAACTACAAGAGACCTTTATTGCTGGCATGGACGGGGTGCTGCTTGAAGAGAAGCAAGGGACCCTAGGAGTCCTGAGGAAGGAGCTGGTGCGCTGTGTATGAGGAGGGAGCTGGGGCACTGTCTGGTTGGACTGGAGGTGGAGCTCCAGGGGAACAGGTGGAGCTGGGCAGGGGAAGGGTCAGAAGGGAGAGGACCGGAGGGTCGTTGGCACATGGGCTAAAAGGAGACAAAGAGTCTATCTGGGGACTAGAAGACGAACACGGAAGTTGGTCTGGAAGTGCACACTGTTGTTGTGGGGCCCAGCGCCATTTGGCTCACCTGCCATAATGACCCTGGCGGAGCTCTGGAGGGGCAGAAACCCATCAAGGTCCTCAAGTTGTAGGCTTACAGGTGGGTCCCCTGCACCCAGCTTATTGAATTCATGTGTTCTCATAGTTTTTCAGTTGATAAAGTCCACAGTTTCTAGGTAAATAAATGTATTATTCTTTATTAATTTTGATAGGCTCCAGCCCAAGTATAAACTGCTAAATTCTCACAGCCCTGATCCAACATGGCTGAATCCCCAGAACAAGGGCTTACCTTCCCAATGACCACTTCCTTTTATGGAGCCTCCAATCAGCTCCTTCTGCGTTACTGAACCCGCCCTCTAACTCTGCCCCTCGCTAAAGTCCATGAAGTCTGATCGTCGCTATCTTGGGTCAAGGGATGCCCAGTTGCTCTGCTTTTGCTCCTCTCTGTGTCTTCAGAGTTGGTAAAGGCTTCTCCCCTTTACTTCTGCTCTGCGGTGCAGCTACTGCTGCTGCCACTGAAAAACTTAACAAATTTGGAAGTGGGTTGTGTTTTGTTTTTATTTTCTCACTGTAGTTTTGGCTGGCCTTGAACTCAAGTTGATTCTCCTGCTTCAGCCTGGGAGAGTCAGGGTTGGGATGGGAGAACAAGCACTACCAAACCCCCCCCCCCCCAGTGTTGGTGGGTAGGGACTTTGTAGGATGAGCCTGAGCTGGGGTTGTCTGGTTAGACTGGATTGTAGATTTTTAGGAAGGATATAAATGAGAAGAAATAAAAACTAGGCAAAAAAGAACCAAGAAAAATTGTATTTTTAAAAATAAAAACTGCAACTTCAGGACACTAAGCCAGGGCAATTTCCTCTCAGCTGTAAATAGGCTCAGGTATTCTCTTTTACTTTGAAAATGGTCCCCTTAGCTGGGTGGACAGGTACAAGGCAAGCTCAAGACCAGCCTGAACTGCCTAGACTCAGTCCCAAGAAGAAAAAACGGGCTCGGGAGATAGCTCCATGGTCTAAGATCCTGACTGGCAAGCACAAGGACCCGAGTTCGACCCACAGTCCCACATGGGTCCTGAGCTTCTGCAGCTGGACATGGTGTTACATGCCTGTAACCCTAGTGCTGGGGCTGGGGAGACAAGAGGATCGCTGAACTGCCTTATGAGACCCCGAGACACGGCATTGAATAATACAGCGTTCCTTCAGTTATTGAGGTTAGAAGTAGCAACATCTTGTTTATTTTAATATTTATATTTTTAAGTCTTTATAAATCCTTTCCATTCTCTTAAACCTTTCCCACACTGTTAAAAACACTTCTAATCATATATATATATATATATATATTTTATTTATTTATTTATTTATTTTTATTTTAGAGAAGGGTCTACAGGGTGCTCAGGGTCTCACTATTAGATCAAATGGACTCAGTGATCCTCCTGTTTACAGCTTCTTAAGAGCTGAGGTTACAGGTGTGCGCACCACACCCAGTCTCAATCACTGAGTTCAGCCTGCCTCAGAGGTGGGGCCCGCACAGAGAGAACCGAAGCCCCAGCTTGCAGGCACTTTAATCGGCTGAGCTATATGGCCGACCCTTAAGGATTTTTTTTCTTTTGGCTTTTTCAGGCTGCCTTAAGGACAAGTCCTATGCTGCTTCTGGAGCTCTGATTTGAACTGTGGTCCTATGCGTCTCGCTGCATTTGCCCAGCAGCGCTTTAAGCAACTGAGCTAGCCAGCAAGGCCCCCTCTTCTAAACCATATTCTAAACTCGTAAACCTACATGGCTTTAACATACGCATACTGCAGAGTACTGTAAAACTTTGCAATATAGTGAAAAATTAATGATAAATAATTTAGATTAATACTTTTCGAAAACCTGCAATAGAGTGAGTCTGGGGAAGTCAAACCATGAAATAGGGAGGGACTACTATGAATTAAAAAAAAAAAAGACAAAACAAAAATAGCCCTTCACTTATGAATAGGCCACATTTTGACCTGTAAATTAGGCTTTCCCTTAAGAATGGACCATTTATTATCTCACTCTGAGTGGGCTATCCACCCGACGCATCAGATCAAGGCTGAGACCTTAGCTGGGTATGGGGTGCACACCTGTGATCCCAGTGATATAAGGAAAATGTTAGATATCAGATACTAGGTTCGTATTGCCTGAAGTAGAAAAGAAAAAAAAAAATCCAAGGAACAGAGAGTCAAGGGCCCAGGGAGGTGGCTCAACAGAATACGCACTTTCCTGGCAAGTGCAAGGGCCTGAGTTCAATCCCTGGTTCTGAAAAAAATAAAAATGAAAAAAACAAACAAACAAGTATTAGGGAGGCTGAGGCAGCAGGATGAATTTGAGGCCAGCCTGGGCTACCTAAGTTTAAGGTTAGCCTGTACTACATAGTGAGGTCTTGTCTCAGAGTAAACAATGTCTAAAACTCAACCCCATCACCTCAAAACCAAGACTACAGATCAAAGACAGCAAACCTATGAAGGCATGTGTGCTGCAGGGGATCATTTGTATTACTGAAAGCTCCAAAAGCCTCTCCACCATTGCTATAGATGATCAAATTCTACACATTTTCATTGCCAAAACCACATGAATATTTTCAGTTTTGAACTGTAGTGACATTCTGTTGTCCTTCCCGTCTCTCTTACTGATACTTCCTGCATTTTTTCCTTGATGGGAGTCCGTGATCTGGTAAACTTATTTTACAAATGTGTCACGGCAGCTAAGTCATGTAGAAATTAATATACAGAGAGGGACCGGGCACTCAAGGAAGTCAGCAGAAGAAAAAAGACATAAGAATTGTGGCTGGAGGGGCCGGAGAGATAGCTCATTAGTATAAGTGCTTGCCTGGCAAGCACAAGGGCCTGAGTTCATTTCCCAGTTCTGCCAAAAAAAAAAAAAAAATAATAATAATAATAATGGTAATGATGATGATGATGATGCAGCCAGACGTGGCAGCACAATCCAGTAATCCCAGCACTTGCTAGGGTGGAGGAGGAGGAGGACTGCCCAAGTTTGAGGTCAGGCTGGTCCACATAGTGAGTGCAGTGGCAAACAAACAAAACAAAAGCAGCTGGGGATATAGCTCAGTATCACAAGTACCTGCCTAACAAGGGTAAGATCCTCAGTGTGATTCCTGGTGTAAAAACAAACAAAATAACAACAACCACCACAAAAGTTGCAATGGCCAGGCCTACATGCCTCCCTAAGGGGTAAACAGCAACTAGGAATTGTACTGTTATTAGTTGTTTCAGTAAAGTCCAGATGTGCATCGGTCACCCAGGTGGCTGACCAGAGCATCTGACCAAGCCTTACCCCCAAATGCCTTGGTTCTGTCCACATACTCTTGGTGTGTGACCATTTTCCTATTAGACTAGTAATACCAAACACCTATTGTTTCATGCTGTATTTTGCACAATTTTAATCCTGTCAGTTGATTGTGTGACCCATGTTATAATCACTCTGTGACTGCTGTATACATTACCTCTGACAAAGGGCAGCAGCTACCCATCTTCAGGTGCCTCCTGTCTCTTGGGAACTAGTCTTATTTCCCAATAAATCTTTCCTACTCTCAACTTCCTTTTCCTTTGCAATTCATTCTTAGATTTCAGAGGACACTGGAGTTACATTTTCCTCTTACATCCAAAGGGTGGGTTAAATTGTTCATCTCAGTATCAGGAAGCTGCTCAGCCCTGGCCTGGTGATGGGAGGAAGACCAGACAAGAGGAGGCTGAACCAGGTCTGTTTCCTGCTCTCAGTCACCCCCCAGGGAAGTCCCATGAGCACCAGGATTTTTATCTTTTTTATTAGGTTATCAATATATGTTAATTTGAGCATGCAATTTCTTTTGTTGCCATGGGGTCCTGAATGGGTTTCTAGACTCTTGTGTGACTACAAAGAATTAGATATGGTATACTAAAATAAGAAAAAAAAAGAAGAAGAAGAAGCAGGGGGGCCATGGTGGTATACGCCTGTAATCCCAATACTCAGGAGGCTGAGGCAGGAGGATCATTGCAAGTTCTAGGCCAGCCTGGGCTACAGAGTGAGCTCAAGGCTAGCCTGGACTGCATAGTGAGACCCTGTAAAAAAGAAAAAAAAAAAAACAAAAAAAAGAAAAACCAAAAAAGAAGCAATGTTTTTCTCAGCCTCAGAACTAGCAGGGTGCATGCTGGCAGAATACAAAATGCTATAGGCATCAAACATGCTGAATTTAAGAGCTTAAAATGCTGTGCTGGTCCTAGGGTGCCACACCCTTGGTCTTTGTTTCTTTCTTTGTTTGCTTTTTTGAGACAGGATCATATTATGTACCCCAGGCTGGCCTCAAAGTCATAGCTACTTTCCCGTCTCATCCCCCCAAGTGCTGAGAGTACAGGCATGCACTATGCCTGACCATGGCTCTCCCACTGGTTCTTTTGAAGTATGATTATTATTATTATTATATGGTGGACCTGGGGATTGAACTCAGGCCCTTGTACTTGCCAGGGAAGCGCTTATTCTACTGAGCCTCATCCTGGCCCTTTGAAGTATGATGACAACTCAGTTGACAGGCTGCTGAGTCATGTCATCTGTGTCTTACAATGGGTGTTCTGTCCCATAATTCAACCCGGCATAATTGGATGTATGAGATGCAGTTCACATGAATGAATTTCTAATACTCTCTAAGTGAAGAAAGGTTATTGTAGGTCTGGTATCTGTATGTCCTGGTTTGACATTCAAAATTTCTTTCCAGGGGGTCATTTCTCTTTCTGTGCCTCTTTTTCTCTCTCATTTCACGTTTTTGTCTTTTTATTATGCAGTTCAGGATGGCCTAGAACTTACTTTATAGCCCAGCCAGGCTCAGACTCAGAGCCTTCTGCCTCAGCCTCTGCCTGGAGTGCTGGGATTACAGGTGTGCACCACCTTATTTTTATCTCTGTCTGCAGGTGGTGAGCTTTAGGGCACAGGTCAGAGAAATTAGCCTGGAGGCATTACCAATATTCAGCTGAGCAAAGTCCTAATTATATTATCTATATTCCTTTGATTCCAATTTATTTATGGGAATAAGGTTCCTCAGGATTTACATTCCCGTAAAGGAAAACTATCAATAGAATGATGCCAAAAAAAAAAAAAAAAAAGAATGATGCCATACTTTAGCTTATTTTTAATAATTATTTAACAAGCAAGGGTGGTGCAGCATACCCAGGCCACATTCGGAGACCCTGGGCTACACAGTAGCTAACCTGGGCTACATTGTTTCAAAAACAACAAAAAAACCCCTCCTGTTTCTCTGTGTGAGGCAGCTCCTGCGGTTGGGATACTCCAAAATTAGGATTTTTCTTTGCATACCTGACGCTGCCTGCACAGCTGTCATCATGCCACAGAGTGAATATATACATCATAAAAGCTATGCATACTGCTTGGATTACCATGAGAAAAAGAGAAAAAAGGAAAGTTGAGAGGCTGATGAACGTTCCAGGCAAAAAAAAAAAAAAAAAAAAAAGATTGGCCTGAAGGCTAAGCTCTGTCACAAACAGCACCATGAGGTGAAAACACAAATGAAGAAGACTTTCAAGATGCATGAAAAGAGAAACACCAAACAAAAGAATGATGAAAAGACTCCACAAGGAGCCATACCTGCCTACCTGCTGGACAGAGAGGGAGAGTCTCGTGCAAAAGTACTTTCCAACATGATTAAACAGAAAAGAAAAGGTGGGAAAATGGGAAGTTCCTCTGCCCAAAGTTCGTGCCCAAGGAGAAATGGAAGTATTAAAAGTTATTTCAACTGGAAAGAGAAAAAAGAAGGCATGGAAGAGGATGGTTACTAAAGTCTGCTTTGTTGGAGATGGTTTTACAAGAAAACCACTTAAATATGAAAGATTCATTAGGCCAGTGGGCTTATGTTTTAAGAACGCACACGTAACACATCCTGAACTGAAAGCCACCTTTTGCCTGCCAGTACTTAATGTGAAAAAGAACCCTTCATCACCACTGTATACAACTTTGGGCGTCATATATACCCAAAGGAACAGTGATTGAGGTGAACGTGAGTGAGCTGAGCCTTGTGACACAAGGAGGCAAGGTTATCCTGGTTAAATATGCCCAGGTAACCAACAATCCTGAAAATGATGGATGCATCAATGCAGTCTTACTAGTTTGACAGATGTTTCATACAATGACTTCTTACATTTATTGAAGACTACAGATCAATCAAGAAAATAATAACTTGAATACTGCTGAACAACTCTCATGTCTACATTCATCAAGAAAATTATTTATTAAATTGTAAAACCATCAAAATGGTCTACTTTAAAAAAAAAACAAACACCTAAATAATGAACAAAATTAGAGCTAGTTGCTATTTTGCTGAATTGTGAAGTCCTAGTTACTGGAATAACAGGTGCATCAAAGACTTTTTTATCCCATGGATCCAAGTTTGGGGCCTTGTGCCACTACCACGGAGGTTCACCTTCCAGCACTAGAGAGGGAATTTTGTTGCTGCTGCTATTTATGTGTGTACATACGTATATATGTATGTATGTATGTATTTATTTATTTATTTGAGACAGGGTCTTACCATGCAGTTCAGGCTGGCCTTGAGCTCCCTTTGTAGCCCAGGCTGGCCCCAAACTCCCCACAATCCTCCTGTTTCCTGAGTGCTGAGATTACAGGCATGTGCCCCATACCCGGCAATTGCTGTTGTTTTAGGTAGAATCTTGCTGGCTTTGAATCTGCTGTGTAGAACATGCTGGCCTGGAAGGAACACTCCTCCTGCCTCAGTCTACCTGGGGTTTTGGGATATGCCACCACCTCTAAGCCTGGTTTAAAGGAAATTTTAAAAAGAGCCTTATGGTCCCAGGAAGTATTTTTATATTTAAATGTATATTTGGTACAGGGTCTCACTATGAAGATCCAACTCATGGTGATTCTATTTTCAGCCTCCTCAGAGCTGGGATTACAGGCATGTGCCACCACCCCCAGACTCCATCACCGTCTCAATGTGTCCCAGGGCCAGCATGGCTTGAGGGCCCAGCGATAGAACCCTAGTCCCAGAGCTTGCCAAAGAAGGCACTTTGAAGATCCTGACTTGTATTTTCACTCACCTCTCAATGAGGCTTTTGTTACTAGAAAAATTAGAAAACAAAATTTGTCAAAGTGTTAGTGTGTTGCATTTCAGTGAGCCCTTGTGTGCAATCGACACCCCGGGACTGTGTGCTGCTTTCCCTCCAGCGGTTACCAGCCTTATTCAGAGCAGAACCTCTTAATGCTTCCTAATGTCCTGGGTCAGTGAGTAATAACTTTATTGTTTAGTATAAATACACACAGGAAAAGGTATGGACAGAGATAAGGGCCAGACAAAGCAAACCTGTGGGATCTGACCTTCTTTCACACATCACTACAATATAGTTTAACTATTGTGCTTTTCTAGCAGTTTTGAAAATATATGGGCAGTGTGTTGTCACTCTAATTCTCCACTAAGTATACCCTGCTAGTTTTATGCTCTGTTCTTGTGAATGCTAGAACCATATTCATTGGGTCATTTGTATGAGGATGCTTGCTTGCATTTTGAATGTTTTATTTTTAAGTGTCTTCTTTTTTTAAATTCAGTTTTAGCCTGTTCATACATAAGTAACAGTTCAACTTCTTAATGTTGTAACCCACTGTTTCATGTATGCATAGTACAATGTTTAAATCATATAAAATCATTAGTTCTTCTAGCATTAATTTCTTTTTTTGAAACTTGCGAAATTTTTTTCCACACTTTTGAAATGGACATTATGGTTATTGCTAAATATATTTGAGAAGAGTTTATAAATTTTATGTGTAAACACTTTCCAAAAAGTAAAGACAAAAATGGACAGTTTTAGCTCTAAAAAAAAAAAAAAAGCAGGCACTTTGTCCGTGGAGCTATCTCTTCAACCCTACACACAAGCTTTTGATGAGATTGGAGAACTCAGGGCAGCACAGACCTCAGAGCCTGGCACGTGGGCTTCTTGTGCGAACCGAGGAGCTAGAGCTGACCTCCGCTGGAGTAGGTGGCACAAAAAGGACTGTCTGTCTGAACTTTTGCTGCTGTGGCTCCAGCTTGCATGGTGGCTGCCTTCACTCTGACCCTTTCCTACTTTTGCTTGGCCCAAACTTGCAATACAGAGCCTGTTTCTTTACCTTTTTTCTTTCTTTCTCTACCTTTAATACAATTTTGCTGCTGTTCGTTCTTGTCTTGGCCAATTCTTTGCTCAGAACAGAGAGATCCCAGATCAAAAACGTTTGAAGACTATTTTTAGACAAAGCAACAGACCTTTCAAGGTAAGGAAGGCATGTAACAGGGGCTGTTCCTTTGTGAATTGTGCTTTGTCAAGGAGCTTCCCCTCCTGTTGCCTGGAATTCTAATTTTTTTTTTTTTTTTAAATGTATTTGGTACAGGGTCTCACTAGGTAGCTCACAATCACAGTGATCCTCCAGTTTTCAGCTTCCCCAATGCTGGGATTGCAAACATGCGCCACCAGGTCCTGGGTCTCAGTATTCTTGGGGGCGGGGTCAACGCGGCACGTGGTGCCGGGGATCAGACTCCAGTCCTTGGGCTTGCCTAAGCAGGAACTTGGTATGCTGACCTATCTCATCAGCCCTGCAATTCCAATGTTTTCTTTTTTGTTTATGCATGTTTTTTTTTAGACAGGGTCTCACTATGCAGTTCAGGCTGGCCTTAAGCTCACTTTGTAGCTCAGTCTGGTCTCGAACTCACAACAATCCTCCTGCCTCAGCCTCGCAAGTGCTGGTATTACAGGCATGCACCACCGCGCCCGCCCTTTTCTTTTGTCAGTACTGCAGATCGAATTTGCAAGGCACATGCTCATGTCCCTGAGCTGTTGCCCCAGTCCTGGAATTCTAAATTTTAAAGAGAAGCAGCACTCAATGAATAAAAGGCTAATTATCCAATATCTATCTTTTTTTCTTCTTTCCTTCTTCTTCTTCTTCTTCTTTTTTTTTTGGCAACTGGAATGAAACTCAGGATCTTGCACTTGCTAGGCAGGCGTTTGTGCCACTGAGCTATATGCCCAGCCTCCTAATAATCTTTCTCTAAATTTATAAAATCTGAAACACCTAGATTTAGATGTTCTAGAACATAATCTAGATTTAGATTATCTGGAACATAATCTCCAATTATGTCAGAATGCTCCTTGTTTACAATAATGCATCAATGAATACAAAGCATGAACACTGTTGTGGGACTTCTGTTTTGAGACAGGGTTTCATTATGCGTTTCAGGCTAGCTTTGAACTCACTTTGTAACACAGGCTGACTGCGAACTGGCAAGGATCTTCCTTCCTCAGCCTCTCAGTTGGTGTGCCACCAAGCCCCACTTGTGAGATTTGCGGGAAAATGTTTGTGTAAGGTGTTTGTGGACCTAGTCACAAGAAGTCAAAATTTATTACGATGTTCTGGTCAAAAGAGGAAAAAAAGCAGGGATGGTGGCACACGTCGGTAATCCCAGCACAGCGGTCTCCGGTCTCCACAGGGACAAGGCCAGTGCATTTCCAGGGATGGCGGGTCACAGCTGCTGAGAACGGGAGTCAGTTTCCTCGCACGGCGCGCCTGCACCTCCACTATGACCCCAGGACGATACGTGTAATCACGCCCGCTCCCGTAACCGCAGGAGGAATAAGGGTTCCGCCGGAGAAGGCAGCGCACCCGTCTGCCCTCAGCGACCGGAAAGGCAGGGAGAGCACCCAAGCTGCTGACCTCAGGAAGCCCGCCGGGCCAGGAACCGCAGGCCCCGCCCCCACACTTGCTCACCCTGGCACGCCCGTGCCGCCCACCTTGCCCTGCGCACGCACACCTCCGCACGCACGCGCCACGGGCCCCGCCCTGCGCAGGCGCCGCACGTGCTGCACGCGCCCCGCGGCCCGCGCTCGCAGACCCCGCCCCGGAGCCAATGCGATAGGCTGCAGTGTCGCGCTCGGCCCCGCCCCCCGGCCCCACCCCGCCCCGCGCGTCCTACCCCGCTCCGCTCGGCCTCGGGTTAGAGTAGAGCGGCAGGCCCGTTGCTCGCCAGCTGTCTAGCGATCGTCAGCTGGGCACCGTCACAGTTGGGCGCGAGCCCCCGGTCGAATAGCCTCTGGTGCCATGTCGCAGAGTGGGGTCCCCGGGCTGCAGGAGGAGAACCTGCAGGGTGAGGCCGCGGGGGGCCCGGGGAGGCCGCGGAGGGGTCGCAGAGGGGAAGTGGGGTGCGCGTGAGGAGGCGGGGGCTTGGGGAGGCGGCGGCTGGGCGGGAGCGGGGTCGCGCTCGGCTGGGGCTGCGGCGGAGCAGCCAGAGTGTGCGTTTGATGGGGGTGTTTGACCGATAAGCCTCGTTCTTCAGGCCGGCGGGATCTATAATTACAACTTAAGACCTGCACGGTTGACTCTGGCCTTTCCTTCCTAGTCAGTGGTTCAGGCAGTGTTAAGTTTTGGCGAGCAAGATCCAGGTGGGTTGCAAGTTGAGTGTTACTTGCTTAGATTTTAATCGTTACTATTTATATCCGTTGGGACTCTTTAAGACTTTTTTTGGTGTGTAGCTAGCTTTGAGCTCACAGTGTGGTTCACACTGGCCTCAAATTTGTGGGCATCCTCTTGCCTTAGCCTCCGAATGCTGGGATCATGGGCGTGTGCTACCACGCCCTTTAAGTCCTCCTGAAGGGGGAGGATGAGGCGAGGGACTTTCCCGATTTAGGGCACAAGTCGTTGGCTACTCACTTTTCAGCGTACTGTATGTACACTGTGGGAAGCTTCAAAAAAAAAAAAAAAAAGGATAGAAAATGTGTGTGCATGTTCAGCCTTTCTAGAGGGTGATTTCAAGGCAGAGCTTTCAGGTTCATTTGTAGGCCAAGAAACTAGCAAGCAGAAAGACTACCCTCCCACTACACAGCCACCGTAGACTGCATAATATCCCAGAGCAGATACTCTGCTGTCTGCCTAGCAGTTGGCGGGTTTTGATCCACAAGACCTGTTTTACCGAGAGAAAATCTAGACAGGTGCAGCATCTTGCTGCCCGAGTGAGATCCACCCACTGGGTCTCTGCGCGTGGCCCAGGCATGACCCGGCCATGGGAGAGCCCGGCCGTTCCTAGTCTTAATTGAGAGAGTGTTGGCAAGGGGAACCTGGTGGCTGTTGACCTTTGTATTCTCTGAAGCAAGAGTTTACTAGGCAAAAATGAGCTGAAGTTCAAAACCTCTTAAGGCTGAATCTGTAATATTTTAAAAAACAAATTTATTGAGCTGCTGATTTTATTCATCACTCTAAATGAGATTTCATTAGGCAGGACTTGATTAGCTGAATACAATGGTAGAGAAAAGAATGTATATTGTAAAATTACATATTAAAAATACTGTAGTTTAGGATTTTCCTTTTTAAATTCAAACATTGACAAGTCCTTTGAAGTAGATTGAGAAGCTTTTCACTTTTCTCATAAAATGAGACCCCAGGGATGTTTATAAACTGTGCTGTAGAATCGTCACTTTTCTACTGAGCAAGTTGCTTGATTTGTCATCGTGTACTCACGTTTAGTCCCTTGAAGGGTTCTGAATGTTGTCTCTCTCAACCTTGACACACACCAAACTGCTGAGTCACTGCCAATGCAGGAGCTGAGGTTTTTGCTTTTTCGCTTTGCTTATTCTATTAAAAGGTGGTTACATGGTGTGGAAACTCACGTAAGGATTCGTTGGGCCATTCTCTCGGGTGTACGTGCAGCAGGGCACTTGTTTAGCATCCAGTCCAGTGTAGGAGGGGTCACTTCGGTCACGTGGGGCTTGGCAGTTGCCTTGCGAAATGTGAATCCAGTTTGGATTCATGGCTGAGGCAGCACTTATGCTCTGCTCCGCTCTGCTGTGATTGCCTCTTGTTTACCTCTGAGTCCAGACAAGTGGAAGCCTTGGTAGCCAAACCCACAGAGGAAACAGTAAACATTTCCTCAGGGGATAGATATTTTTCCTGAAGTGTTAACAGCAAAATGGATTAGCTCTATTGCCTTTTACACCGGACTGGACCTAGTTAAAGCTGTTTATCAGCTAGATGCTTGATTTGGGTTACTTTACTTTGGTGTGTTACTGCTAACAGGCAGAAAGGAGACAGGATTTTGTGATAACTCACATTTGCAGGAGGGTGGAAGTATGCCTGGGTTCCCTAAAGGA
>PVKA01019607.1:17017-41844 GCA_004027165.1 Ctenomys sociabilis
GGGGGGTGGGACCTGGGATCGAACTCCGGACCTTGTGCTTGCCAGGTAGGTTCTTATACCACTCTGCTGTCTCCTTAACTTGTCTCACTCTGTAGTTAATACTGGCGTTGAACTTGGAATCCTGCCTTAACCTGTAGGACCACACCAACTAATAGGACAGGCAGTTTTAGAGTGTGAAGGGGTTTCAGATGTTGAGATTTCTGCTCAGCTTCTACATTTTACCTGCAGTCACAGTGCCACCTAAGTCTGAAAACAACTCAGGGAAAACCAGACTTAGTTATACCGGTAATCACAACATTCAGGAGGCTAAGGCAAAGGACTGCAGTTTAAGGCCAGCCTCAACCTGGTGAGACCCTGTCTCAAAAAACTACCGTGGGAGGGCTAAGGCAGAAGGATCCTAAGCTTGCGCCCACTCTGGGCAACTGAGTGAGACGCTGTCTGAGAATGAAAAGGGCTGGGGATGCAGCTTAGTTGAAAAGCTTGGGTTCAGTCCCTAGAGCTGCCAAAACAAAACCAGTAACCTGAATCACCCACTTGTTTGACTTCCTGCTCAAAATCATTTACCAGCTAAGATTCTCATTCATTTCCTAGCTAATTTTAGAAGCATTTAAATGTTAAACTTTTTCTAAGGTCACTCTGGGAGGCAGTTTAGTTGTCTGTTTTTCTCAGACCAATGATGGAAATCCTTTTATTAGAGATTTTAGTGATAGAAACAAGCAGGCTGTGGTGTGCTCTCTGGGGTTAGTTCATCCCAGCTCTGCATCACCTTAGAGGTTTTTTTTAGTAAATATTTGCCTGAGATTTGGAAGTCAGCATTTTTTTAAAGGGGTGGGCAATAAAATATAAAGTACTACAAGTGATTTTTAACTTGCCCACAGTTTTGAGTTGTTTCTTTTGCACGGGGTAGGGAGGCACCATGAACTGAACTCAGGGCCTTGTGCTTGCCAGGCAGGCACTGTGCCATTGGGTTATATCTTCAGCCCTTTGTTTTGTTCTTTGTTACTGGGGATTGAACCCAAGGCCTTTTGTTTTTGTCTGTCTGTCTTTCTGTCTTCTGGACAAGGTCTTATTAAGTGAGTAGTTGAGCTCACTTAGTAGTTCAGGTTGGTCTTGAACTTGTAAAGCCTTCAGGGTGCTAGAATTACAGACATGTGTCACCATACCTAGCAGTCTTTGCAGTGAGCTGTATCCCCAGCTTGCTCCCTGTTTTTTTGGACAGAAGGACTGCACCATTAAGTTTTCAGGCTGATCTAGGAACTTGGCCACCCTCCCACCTTAGCCTCCCAGAGGGTTAGGATTACTAGTGTGCACCACCATGAGAAATACATGGGTCTCAGTGCTTTTGATTTACCCCTAAATATTTTAACCTTTGTCCCAGTTCTTGGCACAGAGCACCTCAGCCTTTGGGATTTCTTGAGTGGTATTATTTTTTCAGAGTCTGTTTTGTAAGTTCTTTTGCGACACATTTGTTTGTACTACTGAGATGACTTAGTAGGGTCCCAAGATAGATAGATAGCCTCAGACTAGGTCACCAGAAAGAGCCAGTGAGTTATCCAAGATTGGAGACTTAGGCCTGCCAAGCAAGGGCAGGGGCTGGAGGGTAGGCTATTTTTAAAAAGATAAAAGGATGGGCTGAGGCAGGAGGAGCACCCTTGACTTTGAGTGAGCGTGGGCCACAGGGGGAGATACTATCTCGAAGAACTAAACAAGGAGAACTTTGGAACCTTCAGTGCTACAGAGCACTGGGGTTGGGAGATGGTCTTGGTGTTGGGAGGTGGTTGCCTTTCCCTTCCCTCATTTAGTCCTTACCCAGTGTGGTGCTCCACCTGGCTGTTTCTGAAGTATATCAGAAATGTGGAGGTTTTGTTTGGTTGGATTTGGTACCAGGGATCAAATTTGAGACCTTGTGCTTGCCAGGTAGGTGTTGGAGAAATGTCAGCGGAGTTAGTATTTTCCTAAGTTCTAGCAAATTATTGATCCTGAGGGAGGACAGGGAACCCCAGTGTTTGGTTTTGGTTGGGTAGAAGAAATGTTGGTAACCTGGATACCCTGTTTCTGATTGTTCAGTTTTTGAGGGACTGAGCCCTTTAATTTGTGAGATCTGATACAAAGTCTTGGTATTGCCAGGACTAAATTGTTAACACCTGGTTAGTATTGGAAAACTGTTTGTTGGGCTGGGAAAAATCACATTTGGAACTGGAAACCTTTTTGGAAAGAAGGCACTACAAGGGCTGGCCAGATAGGTCAGCAGATTAAAGCACCTGCTTAGGCATAAGCAGGGACCAGGGTTCAATCCCCAGAGTGTTGTGGCAGTCCCGCTCCTGAGGTGTGCTGAGGTGGCGATTGAGACTGGGAGTGGTGGCACATGCCTATAACCCCAGTGCTTGGGAGGCTGAAAACAGGAGGATCATTACGAGTTTGATCTGTGTAGTGAGACCCTGTAGACCCTGTATTAAGTACACTTAAAACAACAACAAAAAGGCAATACACTCTTGAAGCTCCACTACGTCTGCTGTCATAAGAAATTTGAGCAAAATTGCATCTTAATCAAATAATTTGAGCCAGACCTTGATCTAAATAGCATAGACTGAGCCTAAAATAATGGCACTGCCCAAAGCTGAGGGTGTGGCCCAGGAGGTCTGTGTGGCCCAGCTGGCTGGCTGGCTAGCTTCCTGCCCACTCTGGGAAGGAGGGCTTCCTTGTCAGGCCTCAGCAGGTGCTTGAACTCTGCTGGCCAGGCGTGGTGTATGCCTGTAATCCCTTCACCGGGGAGGCTGAGAGAGGAGGATCACTAGACCCTGTACCAAGTATACTTAAAAGAAAAGGTGCTGTTTGTACCCTGAGGGCACAGCAGATGGCTCCAGGCTGGCCTTGGGGCAGCAGTGCTGTGCTCTCTGTGGCAAGGCCAGTGTGAAAGAGCATGTGAGGCTAGGCAGGAAAGGTACATTTACAACTGTGTAATCATTTACCAGCTCACTGAGGCTGGTGGCAGGGTAAGCTGTAAATCCACATCTCACTCAAGGCCTTTGACTTGCCTTTTGTGATTAATGTGACATACACTCTGCAGCCAGAGTCCTCTGGAGGCCCAGCCAGGCCTCTTAGGAGATGCATCCTTGGTTAGAAAGGCAGCCTTGCTTATCCCTGCCCCAGTGAATGCAGCTGGTTAACCAGGTGCTGCGTATGGTATTGTGTGTGCTGTATTTATTGGTTAAGGACAGATAACAGCCCAGGGTGATTATTGTGCTTAGTAAAATTACAGTGACTACAAAATTAGTTTATTCTGTTTTTAAAAAATTTGAAACAGCATCACTGGGGTAATATACAGATGTGCACCCCATGCCTGACTTCTGTTGAGGCTTTTTTGTTTCCATAGGCAGGATCTCACTATGCAGTTTCATGCAGTCTTGAACTTAGTTTGTAGCCTGGGCTGGGCTCGAGTTTATAACAGTCCTCCTGTCTCAGCCTCCAGAGTGCTGGGATTACAGGCGTGCACTACTGCACCTGTTCCTACCCCCTTTTTGTACTGGGAATTGAATTTAGGGCCTCCCGTTTGTCTACTGTGCCGCTGAGCTATGTCCCCACCCCCATCAAGGCTAATTTTTAACAATTTGCTATGGTTAAGCCTGTGAAACAAACTGGAGGGATTATCTTGGGCCCAGGAGCAGTCCTGTGCATGTGTGCATGCTTGGGTTCTGACAGGGGTAGCACCACGAAACAGGAGAGGAAGCAGAGGCAGTCTTCAGTAAGGTGCATTCTGTTTCGGGGTAAGAATTAAATTTGAGGTGAGTTTTAAAGAATGAAAGCTACTTATGAGCTGGGGAGATAACTCAGTGGAGTAAGTGCTTGCCTGGCAAGTGCAAGCTCCTGAGTTCGATCCCTGGTTCCCACCAAAAAAAAAAAAAAAAGGTACTTATATCACATTAAGAGTTCCTATAACTCAGAAAAAAAATGAGATTTGAATTGCTAGTTCAAAAACAGATGACACTCAGATGGTCAGTAAATAAGAAAACATCTTCAACTTCATTAGGAATTAGATACAAAATAAATCTCACAAAATACCTCTACATAACCACAGAGTGGCTTTACTTTTTTTTTTTTTTTTTTTTTTTTTTGGTCTTTTTGAGACACGGTCTAGCTATGGAGTTGAGGTTGACCTTGAATTCACTTTATAGCCCAGGCTAGCCTTGAACTTGCAATAATCCTCCTGCCTCAGCCTCCTGAGTGCTGAGATTACAGGTGATACCCAGCTCCTAAAATGTTTTTGAGACCAGATCTCCCTTTGTAGTTCAAGCTGGCCTTGAACTCACTACATATCCCCAGCTGATCTCAGCTCACTGTGATCCTCCCATCTCAACCTTCCCCTGAGGGCTGGGGTGCTGGGATTATAGGCATGTGCTACCTGCCTAGCCAGAATGGCTAAATTTATTTTTTGAGACAGGGTATGCTGTGTAGTTCAGCCTGGCCTTGAACTCACTATATACCCCAGGCTCCTGCCTTAGCATTTTAAGTGCTGGGATTATAGATGTGTACCACTGCTCAGGGAGAAAGAAGTAAACAGTGTTATATGTGTACCATCTCTATGATGACTGTGATCATGTAAAATTTAAACTGCTCAGCTGGGGGTGGTGCATGTCTGTAATCCCAACACTCTAGAGACTGAGGCCGGATGATCCCCTGTGAGTAGGAGGCCAGCCTGGGCTATGATTTTAAAAGTTCATGGCCAGGCTAAACTGCATAGTGTTACTCTGTTTCAAAAAAAAAAAAAATTAATTTTAAAGAAATTTTTAAACTCCTTAGGCTTTTTCTATAAATAGAGTACAGGAAAGTAATCACTGGACCCTTAATGACTGTAGATCTGCAAACATTGGCCTTATATAAAGGAGTGGCAAGAGATCCTGATACATTGTTCCTGCCTCCGGGCTTGCCTTTTGGACCTAGGGAGAGCAAGACATGCCATGACCCACTTACCGTACTGGAATAGGCACCGAGGCTCTCACAGTGGGCCCAAGGAAGTGTTCATTATGTGTCTGTATTTCTACTGCTTGGAAACTGAAGAGTTACAACTGAATTCCAAAGTAGGTAGAGAATTCCAACCCTGCCTTTTCTTGATCTCTGTCAGGTTCCTGGGTAGAATTGCACTTCAGCAATAATGGGAATGGGAGCAGTGTTCCAGCCTCAGTTTCTATTTATAATGGTGACATGGAAAAAATACTTCTAGATGCCCAGCATGAATCTGGACGGAGTAGCTCTAAGAGTTCTCACTGTGACAGGTAGGTTTAAGTAAGTATATGCATTATAGTGCCCATGGCCTAAGTGAAAAGATAGTCATGGGTATGCATACCTTTTGGGAACAGGCTTCTGAAGGAACACTGCTATGTGCTGGGAGGAGATGACCTAGGGCTTGGTCTGCAAGGACCCTGCTCGAGCAGTCTGTTAGTTCTGAAGGTGACCCTAGGTTTGGGATAATCACTCGTCTGGTGCCGTGGGTTTTCAGAGAGCTGCAGGTTCCTGGTAGCAGAAGGTAGGAGCAAATCCAAGTAGTCAGTGATCAAAGGTCAGGTCTTCTCAGGCTGTCAGAGACTGTGTGGCCAAGGGGTGAGGGAGCCCACTGCTCGCTGGCCGGCTCTGGCCTCTTCTCCAGAAGGCCCTGGCTGACTCCTTTTGTGCTCATTGAAAAGACCACTGCTGGACACAGGTCTGTTGTTGGGTGGCAAGGAAGTTGTGGATACTGACCAGAACCCTCTATCCTGTCCTTTTTATTTTATTGGTACATTTTAGACATACTTAATGATCACATTCATCAGAGGAGATTTGTACCTGCATGTGATGTATCTTGCTTCTTTCTTCCATTTCTCATCTCCTTCCTTCAACCTCTTTCCTTCCATTGCTTTTGTTGTTGTTGTCTCTTTAGCCTACTCTACATGTTCCCCTTCTCATTTGAACATTTCCTCCAATATTCCAATAATCTATTATAATTTTGGTCTTTATACTTTTGATTTCTTGACTAGAGAATCAGTGCCATATTTACATGTGTCCAGTTTATTTCACTTGAAGAATATGGTCTCAAGGCACATTCACTTACCTAGAACTGAGCTTACCATTCTTTGTGTTGGAGTAGTACTTTGTTGTAAAATAACTCTTTACCCACTCATCAGTTGATGGGCATTTGGGCTGCTTCCAAGATCGAGCTGTCACAGACTGCTGCTATAAATATGGGTGTGTGTATGTATCACTGTGGTACAATATTTTAGTTTTGAGGGTAAGCTACTAGGAAGTGGGATAGCTGGGTGGCATGGAACCTAGTTTTAATTTTTGAGGAATCCCCACACTGATTTCCACAGTGATTGGCCCAGTCCATCCTGTCCTTAGCCAAGTAGCTGCCCCTGCTTTTAGAGGTTTTGTTTGTTTGTTTTTCTTTGTCTTTTGCTATGCAGTCTAGACAAATGAGCCATGAAGTTTTCTTAGGTGCGGTGGGGTGGTGTATCAGGACCAACTCAGGACCTTGCCCTTGCCAGGCAGGTGCTGTGCCACTGAGCTGTACCGCTGGCCTGAGTTTTGTATCTAATGACAGAATGTTAACAGTGTTCTGTTTTTTCTGTTCTCTTCACATCCTTGTCAAGCCCCCCTCGCTCACAGACGCCACAAGATATTAACAGAGCTTCTGAAATGGATACGCACAGCATTGGAGAGAAGAACAGCTCTCAGGTAAGCTGGGGGAAGATGAATAGCTGTAAACACTTGAGGCATCTTGGTACAGGGAACCGTTTCAGATATAATGAAGTAGTTTAAGTGGGGTGCGTTGGTGCATGTCTATAATCCCAACACTCAGGCAGGGGGCTGAGACAGGAAGATCATCATGAGTTGTTGGGCAGGCTGGGCTACATAGTGAGTTCAAGACCTGCCTGAACTACATGGTGAGACCCTAGCTTTAAAAAAATAAGCAAATAAGTGATTTAGGTGTCTCTTACCATAATGACAGCAAGAAGAAGAAGAAGAAGAAGCTGGGCATCATGGTGCACATCTGCAATCCTAGTTCTTGAGGATAGCCTGGACTACATAGTACAGGAAAAGTCTGAACTGCAGAGCAGTTGTCTCGTCGTCCCTTTAGAAACTGGATTTGGATCTTCCCCACCCCCCACACGCGGGCTTCCCAGTGAGCTGGCCAGGGGAGGTGCTGAGAGGAGTGTGCGGTGTTCAGTGTGGGACTCCCTGACCCACCTGCCACCCAGAGACAGGAATAAGGCAAGGCTCTTGTGCCTAAGCCTGTGAACAAAGGGAGGGAGTGGCTCTTTGGAAAGGTGGCTGAGTGAGTTGTGTGAGCTGTGTGGGTGCCCTCACTGTCATGGCTATTGATTGGGCAGTGAGAGGGTTGTGCATCCTGCAGAGCCCGACCCATTGTGGTTCTGGATCTGGGCATCTTCCTCATTGGATGTATCCTAGGCCTTTCTCAGGACCCAGTGCCAGCTGATGCCTGGGAATATGAGCATTAGGAGCCCATGGCCTAGAAATTTCCATATGAGATCATTTTTCTAACATTAACAGATGTTGTACATATCAGACACTTAGCAATGTTGTGGGGCCACAAAACAAAGGGGCATAAATCTATGAGGAACAGTACAGCTGGGATTATTGACTTAGTTTACTATAATTTTGCATTCTTTTCCTTCATGGGATTCTCAGGTAGGGATCACTAACATCTTCAGTTACATCTAGTAATGTTATACCTCATGCATATGAGGTTCACAGTAAATGTTCTCTTGCATAATTAATAATAGCAAGAGCATAAATTGTTGAAGTTTCCTCTTGTAATTCTAGAGCTGTCTTAGGAAGCACCGACTTAGTTCATATTAATCCTGCCTCTCCTGCCGTTTGCTCACGGCCTGTACCCCTGAGGAACCGAGATTCTTCTGCTTCTTCAGGCCTTCTAAGAGCAGCTCTCTGGCACCCACTAGGGATCCAAAAGCTTCCCAGAGCTCAGTGGGGAATTCTGGACTATGTAAGCTGATGTAAACACTTGGGGGTTATGTCTCTTTTTTTGGTCTTTTTGAGGCAGAGTCTTACTATGTAATTCAGGTTGACCTTCAACTCAGTTTGGAACCCAGGCTGGCCTTGAACTTGTATCGATCCTCTTGCTTTAGCCTCCCAAGTGCTGGGATTATAGGCATGTATCACCAAGCCTAGTTCATGTCTTTTTTCTTGGTGGAACTGGGATTGAACTCAGACTCTTGTGTTTGCCAGGGAAGTGCTTATTCTGCTGAGCCATCTGCCTGGCACCTTATGTCTATTTTTATACCCAAATATTTGTTAAGTGTTGTTTATTTAGAAATGGGAATGAGGGCCAGGGAGATAACTCAGTGGATTACGTGCTTCCTTGGTAAGTGCAAGGGCCTGAGTTCAATCCCCGGTTCTGCCAAAAAAATAAAAACATAAATAGAAATGGGAATGAATTGAACTCAGAGCTTTGTATCAAACTCTTCCCATTTTATTTATTTAATTTTGGGGCAAGCTCAACCCACCCTGGGCATGGGACTGGTCATGGTGGGGATTGAACTGTGGTTCCTGCTCTTACCCAAGTTTGCCTAACCAGGCACTTTAGACTGCTGAGCTATCTCACCCGGCCCACTCTTCCTAATTTTAAAAGGAATTATAGCTTAGGAATAGATTTTCAAAGTATAAAAAAGCAGAGAAGAACACCTATAATCCTCTATTAAAAGAATCCTTATCTGGCCCTTTTTCATAATTTTTAAAATGTAGCTAACTTGGGGCTGGGGATAGCTCAGTTGAATAAGCGCTTGCCTGGCAAGGGTCTGAGTTCAATCTCTGGCTCTGGAAAAAAAAAATGTAGCTAATGTTATGGTTACATGTAAATTTTGTTTTGCTCTTGCCAAAATGGAGAACATCTCTTAAAAGGCGCTGTATAATATTTTCTTTTTTTTTCGGAACCGGGGATCGAACTCAGGCCCTTGCACTTACCAGGGAAGCGCTTATTCCACTGAGCCATCTCCCTGGCCCTCTAATATTTTCTTAACTACACCTGTTGCAAACCATTTTGAATTGTTTTCATTTTGTTCTCTTGTAACCAGTGCTGTAGTCACCATCTCTGTCTCCATGTCACACTATTTCTTTTGAACAGTGTTTGCACAACTCTTAGTCCTCCTAGACTCTCACAGTTGAACTCAGTATTTAGATTGGGCAGTACTGCTCAGGAAGGGTCTGTCTCTCGGGAGTGTGCCAGAGGCCCGGACATGATGGGTGTGTGGCTCCAGCCTGCCTTTTCCCGACGCCCTCAGATCACGGTCTGAGGCTGCGGACTTGTGTTCCAGGGTCCACGTTCTGTGTGCTGAGTGCATGCCTTCTGGCCTGAGCGTGATGGGCTCATCTGTTCTTTCATATTTTAGTCCGAGGAGGATTATATTGAGAGAAGGAAAGAAGTTGAAAGCATCTTGAAGAAAAACTCAGATTGGATATGGGATTGGTCAAGTCGGCCAGAAAACATTCCTCCCAAGTAAGTCTGTCCCGGTGTCCTGGCTCTCGGCCTGGCAGAGGATGTGTCAACACTGACACTCTTCCTCCCCCAGGGAGTTCCTGTTCAAGCACCCGAAGCGCACAGCTACGCTCAGCATGAGAAACACAAGTGTCATGAAGAAAGGGGGCATTTTCTCAGCAGAATTTCTCAAGGTCTTTCTTCCGTCTCTGCTGCTGTCTCATCTATTAGCCATTGGATTGGGGTAAGTGACTGTATTGTGTGATTGCTGGAATGGTGGCGGGGGTCTTGGTAAACTGCTTTTACTGAAATTCAGACCATCAGCTATAAGTTGGAACATTTTCACAAAGATGCTCTAGTTTCACTGCCTCTGTGAAGAAATAGGAATGAACTAAAGTCCTGGAGAGAGTGTAAAGACCCTTCATGCTGCCTTTATGCATTGCCATAAATGGACGGCTCAGTGACTTACCATATTCCTATAGGACAGGGCTATTCTGTTTAACTGTTAGCAGTAGAGGGAGAAACGAGCCTTCTAGTTTTCTGGCCTTTTATATTAAATAACTACAAAGAAACAAATAAGCAAATCAACCAGTTGAGAGACTGTAAATTCTGGAAACCCTTAGCTGAACGGTGCTGCAGAGCCAGAGCCTTCGAGGGCTTGTCCCTAGCTTCTTTCCAGTTGGGGTGTGATTTTACATGGCGCAGTGTGGTGTTCTGTGGCTGCAGCGTCTGCCTTAAGTTTTCAGGAGGGCTCATGCATTGGCGTCAGAGACTGAGGTCCTGTGGGGTGGCCACACCTTGTCACCAGGATCCGTGCATGTGGTGCTGAGACCTGATCTACTGTTTTCTTTTTGTTTTTCCTTAATCATAATTTATTGGTAATTTTGGATATACATAATGATCACATTTATCATGTACATGTATAATTTTTTTCCTATTCCCTCAGCCTTGCTTCAGTCCTTTCTCCTTTCCCCATTCACAAATATTCTGCTCCCGTTTTCCTTCTATGCTGTTATTTTTAAAAAAAAAACTTCTTGCTGGGGAGATAGCTCAGCGGCATGAGCGTCTGCCTGGCAAGTGCAAGGTCCCGAGTTTGATCTCTGGTACTGCAAAAACAAAAACAGTGGGACTGGCCAAATAGCTCAGTGGATTAAAGCGCTGGGGCAGGAGCCCAAGTGATTCCCGGGCCTGCCCCTGGGGCATGCTGAGAGGGCAATTGAGACTGGGCATGGTGGTGCTCCTCTGTAATCCCAGTGCTTGGGAGGCTGTAAACAGGAGAATCACTATGAGTCTGATCTAGTAGTGAGACCCTGAACACCCTGTAGACCTTCCCTAAATATACAAAAACAAAAAACAAAAAAACACCTTTCCCCCTCCCCATTTGAACATTTTCTTCCTATTATATTTTCCTCCTATTCTGTACCTGTCATATTTTTTAACCCTTATTTATACTTTCATTTTCTCACACCAGAGAAATAATGCACTATTTACACTTGTGGATCCTATTTATCTCACTTAAAGGGTGCATGAGCTATCTATTTTATATCCTGAAGACATAGGACTTTTGGGTCTAGTGGGGTTCTATTCCCCCACCCTCGGTTTTTTTGAGAGTGTCTCTGTAACCCAGCTGGCCTCCAGCTCATGATGGCTCTCCTGCCTCAGCCTCCTGAGTGCTGGGATAGTCATGTGCCACCATGCCTAGTGAATATATCATTTTGTTGAGCTGGAACCCTCCTCTTCCCCTTGTTCCTTCCCAGGACATTGTTTTCAGAGCTTGAGGGAGGAAGGTGGCAAGTTAGAGCCCAGTGTGGGCAACATGTGACTTAGCAAGACCTTGTCTAAAAATCAAAAGGCTTGGGGGTTATCCAGCTAGGGTTCAAAAGCCCTGAGTTCAATAGTAACACACACACACACACACACACACACACACACACACACACACACACAAAATGAGTTGCATCAGTATTCCATTTTGATTTTTTAGTGTTCATGGTGCTATAGATGCTATAGATTGAATTAGGGAGGCGCTTTACCTACTGAGAAGCTGGGCCCCTAGCTGGTATCCTGCCTTGTGCTTGCATTGAGTACATTATGCTATTAGAATCCAGTTGGGTATTTTTTGGACTAATAGAAATCCATAGTGATAAAAGGTTGTAGAGATCGCACATTAGAATGGGTAGAAAATAGCTCATCATCTTCCTTAAATTGTTACCACCAAGAGCTGCCCTGCTTCAGCTATGCCAAATAACTTCAGAATTGTGAGACCTTACTGCCCCTTCTTTTTCTGTTAAGGATCTACATTGGAAGGCGTCTGACAACCTCCACCAGCACTTTTTGATGAAGAATTGGATCCAATTTGACTGATGTAGGGATTTGTATCTGAGCTTGGATAGCTAACTTGAAGAGCTTTTGTGATTGTTGAGTGGCTGCACCACTTGTTTATTCTGTACATGCTGTGTTTCTGATTAGTAAAGGAATAGACACTAAAATCATGCTGATCTATAATTATATCTATGGGATCAATTAATAAGCATGACAGACTAATATCTACTGTAAGAATTTAGTAGTAAATTTTCTTTGGATAGTAGATATAAATAGCATAAATAATTTTAATATACTAGTCATGAGGTATGTAGTGTTTAAAAATTTCTAACCTCAATTCAGTTAAAACACTATTTCAAAGAATGGACATTGATATTAAAATCACTATATTGCCGGGCATGATGGCACACATGCATAATCCCAGTACTTGGGAGGCTGAGGCAGGAGGACTGCTGCGGGTTTGAGTTCAACCTGAAGTGTGGTGAGATCCTGTCTCAATGTAACCAAATAAAAAACTAAAGGGTTTTTCCCCAAAAGAAACATCATGGCCTTATAATTACACTACTGCAGAACATTTAATATAGATGGGTGCAGGTTGTCTGTAAAGACCACCTCACCATATAAATTGTTCTTACGGAGTAGAGAACAAGGCGCAATCACAAGCTCCCTGAGTTGACCACTGAGCTGCTGCTTTCTAGTGAGGACCCCAGGGAGTGACTAGGGCATCAGTTTTCTGATGAAGGCATTTATTCAGGATCTTTCACCCTTCGTTACTCTGAATTGCTGGATTTAATCTTACTGTTATGCTCAACTTTTGTGTGCTTTTAAAATTAGCTTTATAGAAGGCAAATGTATTTACTTTAGAACATTGGAAATAGAAAAAAATGAATTATTGCCAAATCCTTTGGAGATTATTATAATTGCATAGGGTTAAAAAATAATTATGAAAGTTTCTTGGCTAAATCAGGCCTGTTCTTTATTGTGTCATTCTTTATCTTTTTTATAGCATGAGTTTTAGAAAGGCTGTATCTTTGATATGCTCTGTACATTATACTGTATTGTTTCACCTTTCCATCCCAAATTTAGGTGTGTTAAAATAAATGTAACATTTTAACTTTTGAAAGTTTTTGTTTATATTTATTACTTTGTAAACAGTAGTTTATAGCCCTTTCATTTGGAGAAAGATAATCAAATGACATCAGAATTCCCTATATAATCCATGTCTGTGAAACCACATTGAATCATGCTGGGTAAGTCTGCTTGTTGTGAGGGCTGTGGGGACTTTCATGTATCACTTGAGTCTGGCACCCTTAAAGATTACTTCAGGAATCTCATACTCAACTGTCTGAATGGCCATTCATACACTTGGGACACTTGGGAAAAAGTCACACTCCGGTATTAACAACTTAGTGAGATCTGCTAGTATTAAACTGTTTTTACTAAAGTACTTTCCATAAATGCAATCAAGACGTGTGTGCAATTTCATTTAAATGAAATATGATGTAATTTTAGATGCAAACATCTCTTTTTTTTTTTTTTTGGCGGAACCAGGTATTGAACTCGGGCCCTTGCACTTGCCAGGGAAGTCACTGAGTCATCTCCCTGGCCCCCTGCAAACATCTTTACACACAGTGCAAGGTTACAAAAATCTAATCAAGTCATAAAATGGAACAGTATTTGCATATAGTCTGTGTGCACCCTCCTATACAGCTAGAATTACTTGTAATACCCAAAATGATACAAATGCTAGCTACATAGATGTATTATTTAGGAGATAATGACCAGAAAAGTGTATGTGTAGTGCAAACAGATTTTTAAGTCAATTAAAAAAAAATACATAGTATAGGGTCTCCAGGAACTTATTACCCAGATCGTACTCGTAGTGATCCTCCTATTTTCAGCTTCCCGAGCACTGGGATTACAGGTGTCCAGTTGCCTTCTCGGCATGCCCTGGGGTAGGGCTGGCAGCAGGCATATCTTTTAAAAATGTTATCCCAGACTGGGCTCCCATCTGCTGGCTCATGGGATCTGGCTGCAGTTTCCTGAGTGTTGGGACTAAATGCCTGAACCACTGTGCTTGGCTCGAATTTTTCTTTTGAATATATCGTTCTCAGTTGCAGGAGGCCAACCTTCTTAAGCTTTAACTTCAGTTGAAATGATGGCAGTATAGTCATTGTGTTTTTGAATAGCTTTGGCAAATAGCCGTTTTTTCCTACTGTCAGTACGGATGATGGCCCACACCACTGATTGTTTCTTTGAGTGGCAAAGTTAATTTTTTCTTTTGTTTTTTTTTTTTTTGTTTGAGACAAGGCTTTGTAGTGCAGGCTGGCCTTGAACTTGAGTGTTTTTTTTTTTTTTTTTTTTTTTTCAGAACTGGGGATTGAACTCAGGTCCTTGCACTTGCCAGACAAGTGCTTATTCTACTGAGCCATCTCCCTGGGCCTGCCTTGAAATTGAGACAATCCCAATCTTCCTGCCTTGGCTTCCTGAGTGCTGGGATTACAGGTGTGAGCCACTGCGTGTGGTTAAAATCTTTGAGATACAAATAATTATGACAAGAAAATGAGCTTTTGGGTGCTACTCAGACAAGCAGTTTCCTGCTGCAGACGTGCACCGACACCTGGTGTCTGAGCATAGGCAGCGGAGTGTGACATGTTGCTGGGACAAGTGCAGATCTTCCCAGCTGGGAGAGGAGCTGGAGGTGTATCCTGCGAGTGCCAGCAAGTCTCATGAGGGTCACCTGAACTCCGGAATGTGAGCCCCGCCTGGGCCACAAAAAGATCTTGTTGCAAAAGATATTGACACTTTACTTTGACTTATAAAACCACTTATAGGAATTTATCTTGAAGTTAAACCTCAAATGATACCAGGATATTAAAATACGTTAAGGTATCTGAAGTATCTGTATAGGAAAGTCACGGCATAATCACACAAAGGTAGTGTGCTGATAAATACTGTTCAAACGGGAAGAGATTAAATGACCTGATAATGACTTCCAGGATATATTAGGTCAAAAAAGCGAGAGGCAAAACTGTATGTGTCATTACTGAAAGAGCACTCTTATGACAGGTGAAGGAAGGAACTCGTGGCAGGTTTTTCACAGTCCCTGGGGAGAGGGAGCCACGCGTGCCAGCGCTGGGCCCACCTCCTTGAGGAAGCTGGCAGATGTTAATTCCTGGCCCTTACAAGATCTTTCTTTGGCTCTGGTCCTCCTTGTGGGAAGGAAGCCAGCATGCCCAGTGGAGGCTACCTAGGGATATAAGAGCGGCCAGTGAGCCTGTGGGCCACCAACCTGGGTCATTCTCCCTTCCAGCCTCGGGGAAGCTCCCTAGTTAAAACCATCTGGAGTAAAGCTAAGTGGAACATGCTGATCCTTGGCAAAACTATAGATTACTGAACAAAATAGTAGTTTTTATTAAGATGATGTGAAATGGTTGTTTAACTTGATCTCGGCCAAAAGGTTGTCCAAAACCATTATCTGGGTGTGTGATGCATTCCTGTAATTGCACTACTGGGGAGGCTGGGGCAGGACTGCTACCAGTTCAAGGCCAGCCTGAAATATATACATGTATAGCAAGACCCCGTATCAAAACCAAACACTTTCAAATTTGGTGTTCATTTTTTGTGTGACAGGAGCTAAGGAAAATATAATTTGTACAAAAAATCGGGTAGATAAACCAAATGATTTGAGTACAAAAGATGAGAACAGGTAGGATAAACAAAGAGGAAAGGAGCAAGACAGGTGTTTTTAGACAATTGACTGTCAGAGTTGCAGCAGTGCGGCATATTGCCCAGCTAAAATTAGTACATGGGGAGGGGTTCACCTAAACCACGCTGTGTAAGGGAAGCAACAGTGACGAGTGAGTAATAAAACCACACTGAGTGGGGTGGGGCCGCAGTCGCCTGAATAACTGAAAAGAGTATTTAGAATAGATAATGTTACATTGTATGTCTACTAACAATGAGCAATGTTATAGTGAGCTGAGCCTCAGAAAAAGATGATAAAGTTGAGAGCCGCAGCACAGTTGATCGCTGCGTGAAGCTTGCGCTGGATCTCAGTCTCCTGCTTCGGGAGATCGGTATGTCTGGGCATGCTTGGTCCATGACTGCCAGAAGCAGTGGCCCTTCGATGGAAGCGAGGCCACAGACAACTGGCTTTCCAGTGAGGCTTCCAGATTCTTGGGTAAGAGCAGCCAGGGTCCTCAGATAAGTGGTACATCAGGACAAAATAAGTTGAATTTAGTGGTGCCAGAAAGTAAGTACTTGAGGATGACACACTGAAAGGACACAGGCCAGCATGTCCAACTGGGAGGAACTCTCAAAACTCCCCAAACTGGGACAATTTTGATAGCAAGATCTGAGACAGTTTTATTTATTTATTTATTTATTTATTTTGGCGGAACTGGGGATCAAACTCAGGCCCTTGCGCTTGCCAGGGAAGCGCTTATTCCACTGAGCCATCTCTCCAGCCTGACAGTTTCTTTTAGCCACAGACTAAGCTGGATGTTCTGTACTTGTCCATACTGGTAACAAACATATAATCAGGGATTGCCAGGGAATTGATTTACCATAGAGCAATTCATTAGCATTCCGTAGTGTTTATTTTGAGCTAATATTTTCTGCCTTTCATTTAGTCCATACCAAACTGGACTTGCCTGATGGATTTCTTTTTTCTTTTGGTGGACTGGGGATTAAACTCAGACTCTTGGGCTTGCCAGGGAAGTGCTTATTCTACTGAGCCATCTCCCGGGCCCTCCTGATGGATTTCTAATATTTGTAAGGACATATAATTTATAGGATGATTTTACAATATTCTTCTAAGAAGCCAAATGCAGCAGAGCTCAAGAGAGCTGTCTGTGGTAGAGGCCCAAAAATCCAGCCACAGCCCTGGATCCCATGGCAGTGTCCCACAGGAGTCCTATATGGCAGAGGCTCTCACACAAGCCTGTATCAAGATCTACACTGGGCTGGGCATGGTATTACTTGCCCATGACCCCAGCACTCAGGAGGCTAATGCAAGAGGAATGCTGCAAGGTCGAGGCCAGCCTGGGCTACATAGTTGAAGACCAGCCTGAACTACATTGCAAGATCCCATCTCAAAAAACCAAAGCTAAGATCTGTACTGGGAAGGCCCAATGGCCAGTGGTGGAAGCTGCAAAAATCTATGCTGGCAAAGTGAAGGATCTGTGCCAGAAGGCTGAGGGATCCGCACTGGAGGCAGGAAGTGATGTTCAAGGTGGAGACCAGGGCTCCCTGGAAGAGAGTAACAGCCACCCTGGCAACAGTTAGGACCTGAGCTCCTCTGACAGAAAACCAGCAGCGGCAAGCATGAACCTTTTCTTTCCATGCTTTTATGCCCTTCAGGGCCAGGGAGATAGCTTGAGTGGCATAAGCACCTGCCTGACAAAGCACAAGGTCCTGAGTTCAGTGCCCATTTTGAAACAAACAAAACACTACCTCTTTTATGTCCTCATATGGGCCTTTGGTGCCCAGAAATATGCTGACTCAGCTCAGCTGGGCATTTCCACTTAAACTGACCACTAGATAATCTACCACCACAAATAACCAAGTAGGGGACATCTCCCTAACAATCTGAACACATATGGAAGGAATGATGGAAATAATCCTTATTAGGTAAATCACAAAACCTTAAATCACCAGTGGAAACAAATTAAGAGTGAAAGATGATGAAAATATTTGTCTCCATGAGAGGCCGACTAGAAAATGCAAGTAGTTACATATACCATCTATGTTTGCCATAATCATGAGACTATATTAGATGTTATGTTTACATCTAGCTGTGCCTGTCCCCCAAACCTTGTGCATTCATAGGTGGAGCTTCTGAAAGGGATTGCATTACTGGGACTGGGTAGCTGACTTGCTGTTGGGTGGGGCCTGGTTAGTAAAGGCAGGTATCTTTTTTTTTTTTAATTTAAAAATCTTTTATTTTTTTTTTATTTGGTGCAGGGTCTCACTATGCAGCTTGGACTTGTAGTGATCCTCCTGTCTCAGCCTCCCCAGCACTGGGATTACAGGTGTGCTCCACCTTGCCCAGTTCTAGTAGCCAGCACAGTACACCCAGGATTCTGGGGCTAGCAAGGCATGGTACTGGGGGTTGAACCTGGGTCCTTGCACTTGCCAGGTAGGCACTTAGACTGCTGAGCTACCTCCCCAGCCAGCCCCATGGCAAATATATGAGGCTGTGAAATAATATATCTCCCCGTCTGGCTCCTCTCTGGCTTTCATGATGTGAGCAGCTTTTGCCCAGATCCTTCTACCACGCTGCTGTCCATTTACAGACTAACATGTAAGCCAAAATAAATCTTCCTATCTTGTCCCAGTGATGATGAAAGACACCACACAAACCTAAATTAAGTGACTGTACAAAATATCTTCCCAAATGTTAAGGTTTGAAAGACTTGAGGAAGAGACTGGAAGACAGGATGATAATTAATACACCCTGGATCCTGGACAAGAAGAGACATATAAGACAGTAAAATGCAAAGGTGGCCGATTAGCTGATAGTACTATATCACTATTAATTTCTTGGCTTACAATTATATGTTAAAATTGGGGATGTTGGATGAAGTTATATAGAAACTTTGTATGAGCTCTGAAATCTGTTAAAAAGTATTCCAAAATAAAATGTTTAAAGTAAACAAATGGTACCTTTTCCTGAAAGGAGACCCTGGACTGATAGTGTCACTGTCCTTGGTTCTGCTGGAACGGCAATCACCAGGTGCACAGCTGTCAGGGCTGTGGAAAGTTCCCCTGCAGTACCGGCTGGCCGGTCTGCACACCACCCACTGAAGAAGCTCTGTGTGAGTTCCTGTGCAGTGGTAATTAGGGCTGTGTAGTGCGGAAAGTTCTTGGAGTAATTTATGAAAGAGATAAATGCATTTTTAAAAATGTCCCAACTTTTTCCCAGATCATTTTCTAAGTTAAACTTCAAGGCAAGCAAGTGAATTGTGTAAAGCCCTTGAGGAAAAGCTATGCTTAGAAGTATGTACCACTTTGCTAATGACATTTGATGCCACCTGAACCTCTCGTCTGTGGAGATGCTGCCACCTCTTGGCCTTGGCTGTGTTCCTGCCGGCCTGAGCCCAGCCACCCGCACTGTACCCTCCAGCCAGGAATCAGACTGCTCTCACCACGGCATCAGTTGTGGCTGGTGCCCGCACCCACTGGCCCCTGCAGTATGCAAGAGATGTAGATTCCTGTTAGTGGCCCGGCCTCACCACCCCTCGCTTGCACGCACGCACGTTCATTCTCCGTCCTCGCGCCCCTTTTCCTACACTCTCTTCTCCCAGACCAAGAGCCGCTCGCTCCGCGCGGTGCATTGTGGGAACTCAGGTCGAGCCCGCCGCCGTCGCCGTCGCCTGAGAAGAGGCTGCGACCAGGGACACAACGCCGGAGTCGCCGCCAGAGAGGATCTGACTCCCTAGCAGCCGTTGCAAGAGGCCCGCCCACCCGTTTGCCCGTCCCCATGCCCCGTTCACAAGGCAGCCTGCTTCTGCAAAGTGGTATGATTGAAGGCACTATGTCTTCATTGAATTTTATGTTGAAGACAATAAAGATGTTAATGTAAATTTTGAAAAATCCAAACTTTCAGTTGTCTTGGAGGAAGTGGTAATTTTAAACATTTAAACGAAATTGATCTTTTTCATTGTATTGATCCAAGTGATTCCAAGCATAAAAGGACAGATCAATTTTACGTTGTTTACGAAAAGGAGAATCTGGCCAGTCATGGCCTAGGTTAACCAAAGAAAGGGCAAAACTTAACTGGCTTAGTGTGGACTTCAATAATTGGAAAGACGGGGAGGATGATTCTGATGAAGACATGTCTAATTCTGATCGTCTCTTTGAGATGATGAACAACATGGGTGGTGATGAAGATGTAGATTTACCAGTAGATGGAGCAGATGATGATTCACAAGACAGTGATGATGAAAAAATGCCAGATCTGGAACAAGCCAATGTCATCACCTGAATCTTGAAAAAGAAAATAACTTCACTGCAAGATTTCATAACTGAGAGAATTCCTGAGTTGATAGCTCTAAAGGCAGATGCTATATTTGCCTCCTTTGACCCATTTTTCTAACCTGTTTTTTTTTTCTTTAAGGCTTCACTAAGGGTTGATAATATACCATTGTATGGGGCAATTTCAAGTCACCTGAGGGGTTATTCTTAGGTATGAACATTTCCCAGACTTTCATGATCTGTTGAAGTCATAGACAATACAGCAGTTGTGATAATAAATTTTTTCACCTAAGTTTTTACTTCATAACATAGTTACTGATATGATAGAAAGTTCTCAGCATAGGGAACTTAAATTTTATATTTTATTTTATTTTTGTCTTTTTGAGACAGGATCTCACTATGCAGCTCAGACTGGCCTTAAGCTCACTTTGTAGCTCAGGTGGGTCTCGAACTCACAACAATCCTCCTGCCTCAGCCTCCCGAGTGCTGGGATTACAGGCATGTGCTACCACACCCAGCTCCTAAATTTTATATTTTAGACATGGACTCAAAATTGGCTGATATGGTAAACTGATAGCCTGCCATTCCTCTGGTGTACTTTTCAGAATTGTTCCACTAAAGTTTATTTTTCAAAAAACTTACTTCGCCTTATTGTATGTAAGTGATCAAACAAAAAAAATCCAATAGTGTATTAACACCTTTTCATTCATTTGCCATACTGACAGTGCAAATACAAATCTGGTCTAAATGTACAGACTCCCAAGCCAACAATGTACAGCTTTCTTCGTCTTCCATGCTGAGAGATGTAAAAGCTTAAGGGCCAAATAATACCAAATGTATAGGCTTCAAAAACCATCTAAGTTAAGGGCATTCACTAGTTTTAGCTAAGATACATCTGGAACAATTGACAAGTGATCACTTACATACACCCGCTGCTCTCCTTGGATGATGGCACCAGGCCTCTGGCCATGGTCTTGCTGCAGCCACCTCCACTAAGGCTCCTCCTTCCAGTTGATTCAGCTTGTACCCTAACTGAAAAACCTCAATTTATGTTCATGACAGTGGGATTGTTTTAAATGTCTACATTCTTTCTAATAAACTGTTGGAAGACTTAAAAAAAAAATAGATTCCTGTTAGTGACACTAGGGACCTATCTCAAGGACAGCAACGAAACCCAAGACCATGACATCTGAAAAAAATTAGTGCCAATTACTAGATTTTTCAAGCAATCAAATGGAAAATGAAAATGGAACATGTCATTTTTCCTCATTTATAGATTTGCTAAAGAAATCCTAGGTTTTACTTACACTATCTTGAAACAACATGGAGTTGAAAAGTTAAAAGCTTTTCTAGGATGTGGCTGTGCCCACAGACCTGGCCTTCTCCACAGTAAGTTCCTGACATCCCATTCTGCTCTCTCCTTTTTCTGCTACCAAAGGCTCTGCTGTGAGTCATTTTGCATTACTTAGGATACACCATTTCACAGCTAACCTTGTGCTGTATTTTAAGAGGTAAGTTTCCATAGAAGATACTGGTCTCATATAGAAATACATATCTAACTTTTCTAGTTTGCCAGCACACTGGTGTATGACTGTGACTCCACTATTCAGGAGGCTGAGGCTGGAGGATTCCAAGTTTCAGAACAGTCTGGGCAACTTAGACCTTGTCCCTAAATATACAACTATTAAAATGGATGGAGGTAAGGTGTTTGCCCAAGACCGTAGGTTCAATCCCAGGATTGTCACACTTTTTTTTTTTTGGTACTGGAGATCAAACTCAGGACCTTGCACTTGCCTCCACTGAGGCATCTCCCCAGGCCAAGCCCCAGTACTGTAATAAACAAGTAGATTCTAATTGAGCGGATTTACACAAATTAGTGGTAGGACCACTCCAGGGGTAAGGTTCTGGGCACCCGCTGCTCTCCTTGGATGATGGCACCAGGCCTCTGGCCATGGCCTTGCTGCAGCCACCTCCACTAAGGCTCCTCCTTCCAGTTCTCTGAACCTGGGAGTTCATTGAGGAAATGCACAGGATTAAAAGCCCAGCTGAAATCAAGCAGGAACAGACTGGCCACATCTGTCAGTCTTGAGTCAACTTTAACACCCCAAAAAAGGACATCCAAGTGCAAGTTCCTATCCTATGTGTCCTGCCCAGGGACAGTACTGTCACTCTGTGACCACAAATGTGCAGTAACAGGTCTTCTGAGCTCTCAGTGAAGCTGTCAGAGGTACCAACACCGAGACACACACAGGCCATGAATGACACCAACCTTCACAGTTAAGCCACTTCTCATTTCATGCATACCATGCTTTCTAAAAGTTGAAGGCCAAGCTCTGCAGCCTGCAACAGTCCTCTACATCCTGTCTGAGGCCCAAGCATCTTTAGCATTCCACAGAGAAGTGTGCTGTGGGACACAGACACGTTTTGTTCAAATCTGAACCCAATACTGGTAGCCAAATGGATGGCGTGATGTGTTGACTGTAAACAAGACCAGCTTGGGTTTAGGAAAGCACCTACCGGGTGCTCCAGTGCAGCCAGCACCTGAGGGGGCCGACACCCACACTGGGAAGCACCACTCTGATGATCTATGATCACCATGTGGAGGCTGGAGGTGCTGACCCTTTCCAGTTCTGGTCAATAGCCATCCACAAAGCCTGCCTGGAGAAGCCTGCTGTGGTGCACTGTCCAGGTCATCCTCAGTAGGCTGACCAATGGAGGCACAAGTGGGCCCAATGTGGTGGGTAGGGCCCCCTAAAACAACCGGGGGCCTACCAAACAGATGCCCATGGCTGATGTGTGGAAAGGCCATCCTGTAGGGTTTCCTCAGTCTACAATGCTGTACACTGGACAGTGGTCACACCCACTCACAGAACTCTCTCTGACCCATCTTCTTGGTCATCGCACTTGAGACAGGTCATGGTGGAAATGCACTCCATCCCCACCCACAGCCCAGCATTAGAGCAAAGCAGATCTCAGTTCCTGCAGATTTCAGCTGAGCAGTCACACTGTACATGCAGCAGGCACTTACTCTTCCCTCACTATGGCTGTGAAGGGGCAGCTACCAGGGTCTTGCACAATCTGGACTCATTCTTTTCATGCCCCTGTTGATGCCAAAGCTCCTGTTTCACTGAGACAAACATGTTTAAAAGGAAAAAGTCTATGTCCCAATCCTGTTAACTGACTCACTCCCTTTAAAACAATTCCTCCCAGCACCTGGGAGGCTGAGACGGGAGGTTTGTTACAAGTGTCAGTCTGGTCTAGTGAATTCAAGGTCTGAACTACATAGTGAAACCTTCTCAACCCCTCCCTCACCCCCCCCCCAAAAAAAAAACAATCAAAAAACAAACAACCTTCCTCTTAAGCAAACAACACAACAGAGCCATGCTGGGAACTAGACTCTCCCTGGTGGACACGGCTCTAGGAATGGCATCTGGTGTGGAATGCAACTGTTACTTAGCTCCACACAAGTAGCATGGGCAGTCTCTACTTGGCATCTGCTGTACTGCTCAGCTCACCAATGCCAATGACTAGACTCTGAGGGCTGGTGGTAGGACCAGAAAACTACCAAATGCAGGTGAATCAAGTTTACTCACCTAGTCCAGGTCATCAGCCCATCACACATCAGGAGCAAAAGTTCTAAGCAGTAAGACAATTCACATAATTACTTTCAGAAACAAGCATTTATCTTAAAATAGTTTTAGAAGAAAAATGATAGGAGCAGTATTTCATAAGCTTAAATATAAACAAAACTAATTCTGAAACTCATAGGATTTTACTTTAAATAGAATCAAATACATAAAAGACAAAGGTAGAAACTTTAAAAAAATTCTCAGAAATAAATTCTTTTTTGCTACTACATGCAACTGTCACGAAGAAGAGCCCTGGAAATGTCAACACACTATTGAACAGAGCCCTCAGAGGTGGGGGCAGGGCTGCTGGTGGCTTCCCCTGGATGGGCACTTGCGTCATCCCTGTGGACATGCGCACACCCAGCCCTCACGAGCCCGAGCCCCCGGCAGCCACCTGAGCACGTGGTGAGCCTGCACATTCACCACTGTGCTGTCCTCTCTGGGATTATAGGCTGGTTTTTTATTCAGTGAAAAATAATTCTAAAGATCAAAAAAGGTGTCCAAATACACAGTACAAATCCAGTTACACATTTAAAATTTATTAAACTTTTTGGTCAAAATAGTTGGAACAAATATATACAATCTCATTTTACTAGAACTGTTTTTTCTTATGGATCAGGGCTGACGAATGCTTGAACAACTCTGCTCCACATCTCAGATATAAACTGTTCACAACCAGGATACAGTATTATTTTTAAATAAAATAAAGGTACTTTAGGTTGTCAATTTCTAACTTAATGTGAACTAAAGGGACATCCTGATAATGTTAATTCAGGGGACGTTTTTTCCTTGCATATCATTAGTAACCAAAATATACGTTAATTTTAGCAACAGCACGTGCGTCCTGGCTGCACAGCCCTTTGCAGGACACTGATTGAGCTCATGGGTTAAATCCCTCGGAAGCAAGCTCCAGTTACTCAGTGTTGGTACACCTCTTTATTTTCTGTGTTGGGAAGTTTTGATTTTTGATATCAGAGATCTTTTGAAATAAACCAAGGTACTGGAGGCATCACAAAATAAAAACTTTAATTCTTCTGGCTTGAAATGCAATATGAAATTTAGCATGCATATAATTTTAGCAATATTTAAAAAGTACATTTCCCACCCAAAGTACTTTTAAAAAGATTTAAAAAGTTAAGTTTTCAATTATTGTGAATTGGAGGTGTACTTTAAGCCAAGTGTTAATTTGATAGCAGCAATTTCATTACTCTTGAAGTTTTGTAACTTTCTTTTTGGAGGTGGACTCAAGTTACAGCTTTCCCCAGGCCTTACCTGGTATAACAGATGGACTATTTCTGCAGAAACAAAAGAAAGTAGTGGCAGCTTGGGGTAGTTACATGAAGAATCTGAAGCACTACACACATCATTTACAGTTTCTCAAATTACTCTGAAGAATTCTGCATAATTTCATT
>PVKA01019608.1:0-41750 GCA_004027165.1 Ctenomys sociabilis
TGGGGGAGGGGTCGATGAACTTCTGTCAAAAGCTGTTCCTATGTGTTACATGTAACAGACATGGTAAATATTTGTTTACAGTCTTTGTTAAATAAACCATGCATTTAAGTTTAGGTGAAATCAACAAAAGGAAAGAAATAGGTGTATGGATATGTGATTTTGAGATTAGTCTTCAAATGTAAATAAAATGTAGAATGTGAAAAAAAAAATTTCGATAGTCCCATTTTTTCAAAATATGGTCCTTCAATTGGAAAAGATAATATAAAAACGTTTTGTTACAGCCACTATGGATGTTTCATTATGTCAGCATATGAGTACAAATAAGATTTCTAAGACAAATATCTAAGTATCAGAGACAAGTTTTATAAGGGGAGAAGGTCAGGATCGAAGGGAAGAAAGTCCTTTTGATCTCACTGAACCCAGGTTCATGCCTAGAAGGACTCTGTGAACTTTCTGGAACCAACCAATACTATATATAAATGATTTTACTTTGGTGGAAGCCAACTAAGCTTTTTTTTTTCTCCCCAAGTGTTAGCAGCTGAGCTCAGGGCCTTGTACCGTGGCAGTCTGCCACAGACACACTTCTGGTCCTTTTTGAGTCTGGGTATTGCTAACACACTTAGGGCATGCTGCAACTCATCATCCTGCCTCACCCTCCTAAACAGCTGAGATTACAGGCGTGTGCTATCTTGGCCAGTTAGGGTTGGGTGCAAATGCCCTGAAGAGAATTCTACCCAACTATGGACTTCTCTCGCACCCCTCCTCCCAGAGGCACCCAGAGCAGAGCCTCCTGGGGCCCAGAACAGTCCTGTACCCCACTGCACCCACAGATTAGTCCTGGACCCACTGTTACTGAGTGCTTTTTTGCTTGTTTTTTTGAGACAAGGTCTCTCTACATAGTAAAAACTATGAACACACTTAAGTAGCCTAGGATGGCCTCAAACTCAAGAGGATCCTCCTGCCTCAGCTTTACCAGTGCTGGGACTATAGAGGTGTGCCACTGAGCCCAGCAGGTAATTCCTTCAGAAATGCCTCACCAGTTTAACTTATTCCAAGTCCTTCTTGCTTTAAACAAATAATTGAACAAGAAAAGCGAAAATGGTGTCAAAAGTTTATTTTAAAACTGCGAAGTTAAAAAAAAAACAATTGAGAAGTGATGGGGTGTATTGGACTGCTAACAGTTGGCTAACTTACTACACACAGCAGAATTGAACTACTACAGTGCTGGGTGTGGAGGCCCACCTGAGGGTTGTTGCCAGCAGCATAAAGGCAGAACAGGAGACACTGTCAGTACACTGTTTGTTGGGGATGCTGTTGGAGCTGTTAAAAGCTGTTAGTCTTCTTGGACTGTTTTACAGAGGCTTTTGGCCTCTCCAGCACTGGGATTATAGGTATGCACCACTACACCCAGACTCTGGCCAGCTCAGCCCACCCTAGGGTCAGGGATGGCATGACATGTGGTGCCAAGGATCAAACCTAAGCAGGCACTTTAGTCTTCTGAGCTATCTTGCTCACCCTATATCTTTTATTTATGCTTATTTGGTACAGGGCCTCACTATGCAGCTCGGACTTATAGTGGTCCTCCTGTGTCAGCCTCTCCAATGCTGGATTATAGGGGTACCACCATGCCCAGTTGCAGTGGCCAGAATGGCACACCTGGGGCATGCAGTACCAGGCATTAAACCCAGGTCCTTCCCCTTGCTAGGCAGGCACTTAGATAGCTGAGCTATCTCAGCCTACTGAGTTGGATTCTCGGGTGTATGGAAAGATTTCCCGCACTCATTATATATGACTCTTTGGGTGATTCATTATAAAATATTATAAAATGTGTTCCATATCATAATGTTCCTTTTTAGGGACTGGGGAGATGGCTCAGTATAATAAGCGCTTCCCTGGCAAGTGCAAGGGCCTGAGTTCAATCCCCAGTTCTGCCAGCAACAACAACAACAACAAACAAACAAAAACAAAAAACCTGGTGTTCTTTTTGTAAAAACCCCAAACCACAACATGGGGTAAGGGAAAAACTGCCCTGCAGAGTGAATTTGGGTTCAACAAAAGTGGAAAAGACAAAAGGTGGGGCTGGTGAGATAGCTCAATGCCTGCTTAGGCAAGTGCAGGGACCCAGGTTTGATCCCTGGCACCACATGCTATGCTGGCCTTGCCCCTGGCCGCACTGAGCTGGCCACCAAGATTGGGCATGGTGGCACATCCTGAAAGCAGGAGGATCACTATGAGTCTGAGCTGCGCAGTGAGGCCCTGTACTAAATACATTAAAAAAAAAAAAAAAAAAAAAAGACAAAAAGCAAAAATCAAAGTACACCCTGGCTATGGAGACTCAGGCTACCATTAAGAGTCACAATAGTAGCCAGGCGTGGTGGTGCAGGCCTGTAATCCCAGCACTTGGGAGGCTGAGGCAGGAGGATTGTTGTGAGTTCGAGACCAGCCTGAGCTACAAAGTGAGCTTAAGGCCAGCCTGAACTGCATAGTGAGACCCTGTTTCAAAAAGACAAAAATAAATAAATAAAAAATAATAAAAAGAGTCACAGTAGTGGGACTGGGAGATGGCTCAGTGGAATAAGCACTTCCTTGGCAAGCACAGGGGCCTGAGTTTAATCCCCAGTTACACATACACCCACACACACACACACACACCCACACACACACCCACACACACACACACACGGCACAATGGGGGTTCCTTTCCCTTTTTGTGTGTCATCTATGCAAGAAGTTCTACATATAGCATCCTTAGAATTATTTGGTGCTATTCTGGGATCTTGTTTTGGTTGGTTGGTTGGTCGGGGCTTTTTGTTTTGTTTTGAGACAGAGTTTCACTATGCAGTTCAGGCTGGCCTTGATCTCACTTTGTAGCCCAGGCTGGCCTCAAGTTTATTTTATTTATTTATTTATTTTTTTTTGCGGAACCAGGGATTGAACTCAGACCTTTACACTTGCCAGGGAAGTGCTTATTTCACTGAGCCATCTCCCCAGCCCTAGCCTCAAGTTTATAGCAGTCCTCCCACCTCAGCCTCCTGAGTGTTGGGACTACAGGTGTGTGCCAAGACTGGCTTTTCTGGAATCTTGCACTTAGCAAGTCCAGTCCATTTCTCTGGCCAGCTTTGCTAGGCCCTACCTCCTATCTCACCACTGCATTTGTCTTTCTGACGTTAGCTCCAGCCCTTGCCTACAAGTAGAAGCAAGCTCATCTCAGGACTTCCTGTGGGGCCCCAGGTTCCTGGGTCTGTACGACCAGCACTCAAACTCAAATCCTGCTTCCCACTGACACAGGCTGCAGGGCTTAATACAGCTGCTTCTTCCCAGGGGTCACTCAGTGATTTCCTTGGAGAAGTCTTCCCAGCCACCAATGAAAACCAAGATCTGTTGCTTTCAGTTTCCTCTTGCTTCAGAATTCCAGCTCCAATCAGTAACTTACTCTGTTCGCAGGTCCATGTCTGCACACTTGACTTGAGATGAAATATGTCTCCTGCTGTCGACAGGCATGGCCTGCACACTGCACACTGTCGGGCCCTGGGGACAATTATCAAGCTATGGTTCCTCTGCAAGAGGCCAGCTTGATCTAGACCTGGGGTGGGAGGGTCATCAACTAACCTTGTGGAAGAGGAAGCCGGGCAACAGAGGAAAAGAAAGTATACTCCTCTCCTGGAGTCTGTGCTCTGAGTGACCAAGTGACTGGGGGATTGAATGAGACCAGATTTTTCCGGGTACTGAAGATGGATCGCCAGGCTTCTACACTAAGCTGCATCCGCAGTCATTTTTTTTTTTTTTTTTTTTCTTTTTGTATTTTGAGGTAGGGTCTCCCTAAACCATCAGTTTGCCCAGACTTGTCTAAACTCTGGTATTTGGGACTGGGGAGATAGTTAGGTAGGATTAGTGCTTGCCTGGCAAGTGCAAGGGCCTGAGTTTGTTCCCTGTTCTGGAAAAAAAAAGAAAAGAAAATCTGGGATTCACATGCTTCAGCCTCCCACAATACTGTGTAAAAGGCACCCATCACCAACACTAATGATTCTGGCAGAATGAGTATGTATTGAAGTGTTTTTAGAAATGGTTTTCGACATTTATAAAACCAAAACTCACACAAAACTTGAGATCTTTTTGGAGCAGCTAAGCCATATTAACTCCACCAGGTTGTTTCCCGACCCCGTGAAAGGGACAAAACTACTTGGCGGTAAACAGAGGTGTTACCACGGAGACCGTACCTGTGCGGCTCCAGAAACCCCCCACCTCCGCCCAGCCTTGCTCAGGACAGTTCTGTCTTCCATCCGGACTCGCACCAGGTGGGCTTTCAGGGGCGCCGAGGCTCCAGTAGAGGGCGCTATCTCCTTTAACGGCGACGGCTGGGATGTCCTCTCGGGCCTTCAAACGACTGTCCACCAGCCACGTCTCCCTGTTCTCGCTGGGTGGTCACCAGGGAGGTAAAGGCAGGGACTCCTAGGAGAGCGCAGCCAGGGACTCGGGGCGCCTCGGACCTCGGGAGAAGGCCGGGCCCCGGGCCGTGAGTGCCCCGCTGGAAAGCCGTGGCTCGGGAGGCAGAGCCACAGACCGGAGCCGCGACGCCCCCCCTCCTCTCCACGCAGCCGCGTGCGACGACGGCGACCCCGGCAGTCGCACCAGGGACGCAACGCGTGACAGCCGAGGCCGTTGCCTAGGTAACCCGGGAGGCGGCAGCCTCCTGCTCCTCGAGGCAGAGCTGGCGGATGAGCACCCAGGGAACGCGGTTGTGGGCCCGGGCGCTCGGGACTTCGGCCCCCTGTTGGGAGCCTTACTTTGAACCTCCGCAATGACGTTCGCGTCGGTAGGCGAGGGGCTGTCCAGTGCCAGCTGAAGCACTTAATAAGACCCTGTCTCAAAAAAAAAAAAAAATCGCCTTGCTGACTTACTTGCCTGCCCAAAGTGCAGACAGTGCTCTACTGCTCAATGCACTCTCCATTTTGAGAAATCTGCTCCGAACCTTTGCACACGTCCTGAGAAGGCGCATTCTCTCGCTGAGAGTCTCACACTGTTCCAGCTGTCTAAAGGTTTGGCCCTGAAAACATTTTGTCACAGGCATTATAGCTACCTCACTGTCTGTTTTCATCTTCCCTGTCTCCAGGCCGTACAGCTTTCACTCCTGAAACTATTCATAACTCTTGGAACCTGGACTGTCTCCAACCCTGAATCTCACTGAGTAGCCCAAGTGGCCTTGAACTTACAGCAATTCTCTTGCATCAGTGTCCCAAGTGTTGGGGTTACAGGTGTGTACCACCATGCCTGGCCTGGAAATACATATTTGAAATCACACTTGATTTCAAAGTTTCCCTAAAGACTTGTGAAATGCTAAAAAAATGTAAGATGCCATCATCTAAAAGAGAATTCACATCAAGAATTCATACCAGCCCCTTTGTAGTCTCAGTACTGCCACTGAAGGTGCAGGGTGTTATCTTTTGATTCTCAACTCATTTCACTAAAAACCAACTCTAAAAGTGGGCAAGAAGCCGGGCGTGGTGGCGCATGCCTGTAATCCCAGCACTCGGGAGGCTGAGGCAGGAGGATTGTTGTGAGTTCGAGACCAGCCTGAGCTACAAAGTGAGCTTAAGGCCAGCCTGAAGTGCATAGTGAGACCCTGTCTCAAAAAGACAAAAGAAAAAAAAAAAAAAATAAATAAAATAAAAATAAAAGTGGGCAAGAAAGTGCTCCAAGCTTCAGTCTCTGTCCATGTCAGTCCACTCTGACCCCTGTGCCACAAAAGACACCCATCTGATAGCTTATATCAGTGATGGCAAACCTTTTATTTTTCAGTAATGTGGTCCACTGTGGCATATATGCCATAGAATCACCAGCCCTGCCCTACACTGAATCTTCAGCATTTCATTTATATGTATGTAACCTTGTGTAATGCTTACCCATATGCCATGGCCTATGTCAAATAAGAGAACTATGATTTCCAGGCGTGGTGGCACATACCTATAACCCCCGCACTCAGGAGGTGAATCAGGATCACTGTCACTTTGAGGCCAACCTGGGCTTCATAGTGAGTTCAAGGCCAGCTGAAACTACATAGCAAGAACTTGTCTCAAAAAATACAAAACAAAACAAAATAAAATAGCTGTGACAGGCTATTTGGCTAATAATGTTAACAAAAATAGGCATTTACAGGCCAGCTCAGTGGATTAAAGTGCCTGTAAGCAGGCACAGAGGCCAGAGCTTTGATCCAAGGCTGTGGTGCTGGCCCCACCCCTGGGGCACACTGAGATGGCAATGAGACTGCATGTGGTGGCACACACCTGTAATCCCAGCACTTGGGAGGCTGTAAACTGGAGAATCACTATGAGTTTGATCTACTAGTGAGACCCTCAATACCCTGTAGATCCTTCCCTAAAGTACAAAACAACAACGACAACAAAAAAGCATTTACTGACTGCTTACTAGTCCATGGTATTTTTGCATATGACTATCTTTTCCAGCACTTTTTTTTTTTTTTTTGTGGAACTTAGGTGCCCTTGTGCTTGCCAAGCAAGTGCTTATTCTACTGAGCCATCTCCCAGGCTCCACCAGCACAGTTTTTGAAATTATTATCCTTTCCCCATTAAATGGCCTTGGTCACTTAGCTGAAGAGGAAATGTTTATATATGAACCCAGGGCACACACATTGAGAAACACTTCACCACTGACCTGTATCAGCAGCATGTTTATTTTGAGAGGATGTCACTAAGTTCCCCAGACTGGCCTTGAATTTATAATTCTGCCTCAGCCTGTCATTAGAGGCAGGTGTCACAATGTCCAGGTCTCATTCTGTCTCCATTCATACCAGCACCACATTGTATTTATTACTGAAACTTTACAAATATTTTTGAATCAAATCATGAAAGTCTTTCAACTTTCTTCTTCAGTTTTACATTTCGTTTTGGTTATTCTAGTTCTATGCTTTTGGCTATCCAGTGTTTGAAAGTCATTGTTTCTTTTTTTTTTTTTTTTCTGGCTGTTTTATAGTGTTAGGTGGAAGGGTAAATCTTGTCCTTATTACTTTATCGTGGCTGAAAGCAACTTGTATTTGTGTGATTATTTTTTCAGTTCTAGAGATATAATCCAGGGCCTTTGCACTGAGCTATTTCCCCAGCCTTGCCCCCGTTCCATTTAAATTTTTAAAAAGTTGCCCAAGCTGATCCTCCTGCCTCAGCCTCCCAGAGTTAGAATGAGAAGCCTAGAGCACCATGTCTGGCAATTTATTTTTGAGGAATTTGTACTAGAATGTCAGCTTGTCTAGAAAGGAGTATTTGTTTTTCTGCTGTACCAGTTCAGTCTCCAGTACACCATGGCTTCTAAATTGACATTAGTTAAATAAATGAGTAAGTTGGCTCAGGTGCAGAGGGATCCACTGTGTGGATGACTAATGAGGGAGTCCTCCCCGAAAGGAAGGTGCTCATCATTGCTCTGCTGCAGTGCTCCTCCCACTTTCCACAAGAACTGCCAGCTACCTCTGTAAGGGTACGAAGGTGGCTCAGGCGCGGCTCCCGCAAAGCAAAGGTTTCCTGAGATCCTAGTGGATGCCAGGCCCTGAACGGGACCTAGGTGGATGGAGCTGTGAGGTGAGGTAACAATGCAGTTTTCATTTACAGGTTATCATCACATGGAGAATACAAAGATTTAACACATTAACAGGAAATAACAGGATAAGTCTATATAGCAGAATTTGAAAGAGCTTTGAAGGAAGGTAAATGTAGAGAAATAACAGAAAGTGCTAAATGTTACCAAAGAAGACTGCTCAGGAAGACCTCTCCAAGGAGGGATTCCAGGGACAAAGTGTTTCTCCTAGATGGAACTACAGCATAGATAGAAGGAGCTGGTAGCTCTGAGAAATGAGGTTATATTGATACTGTATACTAGGGCAAGGCATGTACCCGTATTGTGAGCGGGATGAGCTCTGCAGAATAAATCCACCGCTTCAAGGAAGTGCTAGCTGTGCACAGTAGTACTGATCAAGGCAGAATTGTGTGACAGCACTACGGTATCAGAAGCTGCAAGAAAGAACTGGGGGGGGGCAGCTTGGCCATCATTACCCACCTGTTGCTACTGTATGAACCTTGAAAGCTGGTTCAGTCTGTCTGCATGCCATGTGTGTTACCAGGGATTGAACCCAGGACTTCCATACTCATCTATAGACCCAGCAGCCCTTTTTAGTTTTTGTAGTTCTGTTTTACTTTATTTTTCTTTGAGGCAGGTTTTTGCTAAGTTGCTAAGTTGTCCAAACTGGGCATGAACTTTGACCCTCCTGCCTCAGTCTCCTGGAATGCCAGGATTACAGGTTTGCCCTACCTCACCTGGTTCCAGGAGAGTCTTTGAGCCTTTTCATGGAGCTGGTAGGAAATTCTGAGTCCTGCATTCCCATTAAGTGAAGAGGTGGCAGACATTGCAGGTATAGAACTCATTCTCAAGTGGCATTTCCCCAATCTAAATAGCTTCAACAAAAATAATTACTGGTACATGAAACCAAAAAATCCACTTGGCATGATGACAAATGTTTGCCCCACTTTGAGTGACACATAGCTCAACAGGAGTTTAACTCTGATTACAAGGAGTCCTTCATGGTCTTAACCATCCAGCAGAAAAGTACAACTATGCGGTATGAAAAGTAAAGCCATGTTAATATGCTGAGCTGTAAAAGGCTCAAGTCCACAACTTGTGACACTGCCAATCCTCCCACTACTACTATGGACTACTGGACTATACTGGATTATTTTGCTGCATTCACCTACAGTATTTGAATGACAATGGAATACCCATTTCTGATGAAACTAAACAAAAAAGGGGATATAAGTGAAGGATCATATTGTAGTGAAACAAATATGTATCTGTATATACAAATTAGTTAGGATAGATATACAGCTACTTTCTCTTAGTTCACTGAGAAGAAAGATTTGTACTAATGCTGTTTAGAAAAGATATCGTGTCTGCATCTTGAAGACAACATTATGCAATGTATTAATTATTGTAACTGTCTGACTAACCTGTTTTGAAACAGTCTCATTGCTGTTTCTTTCTCAGTAAAATAAAAATTAAAAAAAAAAAAAGGCACTCTTCCGTATTGGTGGGAGACAATTATACCTAGAAAGATGACCTGAAGTCAGGCTCTGTTCTAATGCCTCACAACCCTGGACCAAGCACATGCTCACTGACCACAACCCTGCCTGGACAGTGCTCCTGTAGGAGCTGCCATACTGCCCACGCACTCTCTGCAAGCCATGACGTAAGCACTGTGGGCCAGAGCGGACTTCCTGTCTGGGAGCTTTGGGCTCCCTCCAACCTGATTTGCTTCATAGTAACAACTACTAGCCAGGAACGTGTGTAGACCTTGTAGACACAGGCTCAGCTCTGTAACAGAAGCTTGGGGAAAATGCTTTCAAACATTTGTGAAATCAGAAGTGGCTATAAAGGGTTCTTTTGGAAAGCAAGAAATAAGGTAACTGTATGATTCCACCATTTTTGTTCCTTATGGCTTTGGACAGCCTACCTCACTGACAATAAAAAACAGCAGATGAAAAATTGGCTGAACCACAAAAGACACATGCTTAAGTCACCAAGCCCTTCTCTGGGTTCTGGTCTTCCCACCTATGCAGGGGTGGCCATGACATGGTGTAGCCCCAGGACACTGGCAAACACACCAAACCTCTGCCAATGACCAATGCGTAGTTGACTTGCCCATTCTAAAGCTGCACCTGTACTTGTTCTAGGACTATAGTGCAAGGTGAGGCTGTGTAGAATTTCCTTAGATCTGCTGATCTTAGGCCTTTCCTATGGCCAGTCACTAAGAAAATCTGACAAACCCTGAAAATCATGTCTTTTGCTTTTTTTCAAAGACCTGCTGTTCGCTATTTTTTTTTCTTTTTTGAAAATGTATTTGGTACAGGGTCTAGCTACATAGCTTGGACTTATAGTGATCCTTCTATTTTCAGTCTCTCTACTGCTGGGATTACAGGCATGTGGTCACTGGCTCAGCACTCCCCAGGGGGCAGGGCCAGTGCAGCATGTGAGCCTGGGGATCAAACCCTGGTCCCTGTGCTTGCCAAAGCAGGCACTTAGTCCACTAAGCTATCTTGCCAGCCCATTTGCTATTTTTTGTGGTATAAATTATCCCACTGTGGTCAGTTTGAAGCTGCCCATATGATGTTACATATGGGGATAGAATTGGACATAACCAGATGTTCTGAGCTAGTAAGATTACGCCCAGGCTCACCACCAGCATATCTAACAATCCATACTTGGCCACTAAAAATCTTAAAACTAGTCCTGGAAGCGTTGTCACACTACTGTAGCCCCTGCACTTGGGACACTGAGGCAGGACTACTGCAAGCTCAATACCAGCATAGGCTACCTAGTAAATTCATTACTGGCCTGAACTACATAGGGAGATCCTGTCTCAAAAAAATATAAACTCTTACACCCAGTGACACTCATCTACAGCTTCTGGACTGGGTAGGTCATAGGAGATAGAGACTTTCAGTTGTTGAGAACATTCCTAGGAATAAGAACAGCTCCAGCTGTCCCAGGATGTACTGTCAATTGACCTACCAAATACCCAATGTCCAGTGCTCTGGGTCCAACAGATAGTTTTGGCACCAGGACATAAGAATTGAACTAAAGACCTCAAGGCAAACTAGGTTAAACTGCACTGAGAGCTAACTGCCTTGCTGCTGTTCCCTCTGGGGTCAGGGAAGCCCTTCACCCCTTCATAGTTAAATCCCAGTGGTACTTTGTGTCACCCCATACAAAATAGGTGGCGCTGTTGGACTAACGTCTAGACAGCTTTAGCCAGCTGCAGTGGCACAAATTTGTAATCTCAGCTAACTGGGAGGATCAGGTTAGAGGATCGTAAAACTAATCTGGACAAATTAGCCAGGCCCAAGTTTTGTTTTGTGGGTTTTTGTTTTTGAGACCATGTTAAAAAGAGCAAAACCAAAAACCCTAAAGATACAGCTCAGTGGTGGAGCGTTTGCCTAGCATGGGCATGGCTCAGTCCCTAGTAAGGGGTAGGGGTAGCTTCACCAGTAAGACTTTTATTATCACCCTATCAAAGCAGGTGTTCCAGGATTGGATGACTGTAATCTGGACAGACCCACTCCAAGCATGTGGAACCTGACAGGGGTCAAGAGTGGAAATCCTCAGCGGACTCCAGTTCAGGTCATTCTGGCATAGACTAAGCCAAAGGGCAAAGGTGAAGCCAGTGGGGACAGGCGGTGGGAACTCAGGTGACCAAAGAATCGAAGAGCATAGTGCGCCTCCCCAAACAACGCAGGCACAGACTGTGCCGCCCTGCCAGCGAGCAGAAGTAGCCTCGCAGCGACGTAGTCTGACGAAGGACCTGGATGGGTTGGCAAGTGTGAACACATGTCCCCACATATCTGGCGCTCAAGCCAGTCTCTCCACAAAGGGGGTTGGCACGTGCACTTTTCAACATTTGGCTGATGGCTTTTGCAAAGCTTCTTTTTCATTTAGGCTGGAGATGCAGCTCAGTGGGCGAATGCTTCCCTGACCTGTACAAGGCCCTAGGTTTAATCCTAGGTATCATAACAAAACAAAGAAAAAGAAAGAAAAAAAATCCTCACAGAATGAGTCCTTTCACACAAGAGTGCTGTCTCCTGCTGACCATACTCCTAGTATGGTCTACCATACTAGGTCTACCATGACCTTTCTGGTGCTAAAAGATCCTAGTGTTAGCTGAAGAGGTTCCCCTGTCCACTGCATATGGAAGATTCTTTTCCAGTGTGACCTTTCTGGTGCTTAGAAAGGTTAGAGATACACTGGAAAGTTTTTCCACATTGGTTGCAGTCATGTAAGTCTTTTCCCCATTGTGAACTCTCTGGTGCTGACTGAGAACAGAGCTTTCACTGAAAGCTTTTCCACACTGCCTGCACTCATAAGCCTATTTTCAGTGTGAACTTTCTGGTGCTTAACAAGGTTAGAGCTAAAGGCTTTCCCACATTCACTACACTCATAAGGCTTTTCTCTAGTGTGAACCTTCTGGTGCTGAACGAGGGCATAGCTTTGACTAAAGGCCTTCCCACTTTCTGAGCATTCACAAGGCTTCTCACCAGTATGAATTCACTGATGTGGAACAAGGCTGGAGAGGCAACTGAAAGCTTTCCCACTCTGGTTGCACTTGTAAGGTCTTTCTCCAGTATGACTTCTTTGGTGAAGAATGAGCTTTGAGGTTTGCCAGGAGGCTTTTCCACATTCACTGCACTCAAAAGGCCTTTCTGTGCTATGAACCCTCTGGTGACAAATGAGATAGGAGTTGTTAATAAAGGATTTGCCAAATTCATTGCACTCATAAGGCCTTACTTACTCCACTGTGTATTTTCTGTTGCTCAATCAAGTTAAAGATATAACTAAAGACTCGCCGACACTGTCCACACTCATAAGGCTTTTCTGTACTGTGAAGCTTCTGGTGCTGAATGACATGGAAGCTTCGAGTAAAGGATTTCCCACATTGGCCACACTCATAAGGCCTTTCTGCAGTGTGAACCTTCTGGTGCTGGCTGAGTGAGTGTTTGCGGGTAAAAGCCTTCCCACATCTGCTGCAAGTGTGATGCAATTTTCCAGTGTGCACTTTCAGATGCAATCTCAGTTTAAACAAGTGGCTGAAGGCCTTTCCACATTCCTCACATACATGTGATGTTTTATCAGTGTGAAATTGTTTCTAGTTAATGTGGACTGAGTTCTCCTTGGAGGCACTTCCACCTATTGGGTATTGCAAAGGTCTCTCTTTAGGGTGCACTATTAGGTGGTCCAGGAGAGCAAAGGCCTTCAGGAAGCGTTTTCCACAGTCACTGCACTTGAAGGACTTCTGCATGGTGAAGAGGCCCTGCTGTGGCCCATGACTGGAGCTGGACGGGAGGGTTGCTCTGTGCTCAGGGCTTCTGCATGGCTTCCCTTCTCTAGGTGCCTGATATTGAGCATCATGGCCTCGCAGGGTGTCCTTCCTACCTCCCTGTATGGGAAGGGCTTCTCAGAACTGTGCTCCTGAAGGTGGCAAAGGTTTGCACTGATCCAGAAGCCTCTGTCACATGCCCCACAAATGCATGGTTTTTGTCTACTGTGTGTTAGCTTATGTTCAGCAAGAAGCAAAATGTCTTCCATGACTGGGCCACACATGTCACAGGTACTGACATTCTGGGTGGAAACACCTGCTAGAAGCCCAAACCAGAACACTTCTCTAGAAACACCTTGTTCAGGAAAGGCTTCCTCTGCTCCACTCCAGCAGCCTGCAGGTAGAGTAGTGCTTTGATATACATGTGGACTCTATTGAAGGGAAGCTTCCTGACAATGGCATGCCTGACATACGAGGGCATGAGTTGGGTAAAGAACCAACAAAAGCCCAAGTATGCAAAAATAGGAGGGGCCTCAGCAGGTGCCACACATGGGTCAGGATGAGGCTTGAAGAAGCAGGAACAAAATTCATGCCTCAGATCCCAGCAAGATCAAGTAGATCCCAGAGATCTCTGATGGGAAAAGTGGACATAAAACTGTGACAAGCCTAGGGAGGTCCAGTGCAACCAGGGATCTGCCCCTCACAGTGTACATGAGGATATAGACACCCCTTAAAATACATTGAGTATAGGCTAATGTGGGGCTCCCTACAAAGGAGGAGAGGGGAATGGGGAAGATACAGAGGTCACTCGCCATTCAAGGACCAGAGATCAGAGTATAAGCGGCAATAAGTTGGAGTTGTTTAGAATGAGAAAGGAAAGTGTGGCTACTAGTCTCAGCAGCTAAACACCAGTGGGTACAAGCCAGGTGCTGGGCACAGCGCTAACTCTGATATCGCCCCTCTCTGCAGCTCCACTCAGCAGGCCTGGGCTTCCTCTGGGATTCTTTTGTGGCTACAGAAATCTACCCTGTTGGCCACCCAAGGCTCTTTACCCTGCTCCAGCTGGACAGCCACAGAAGATGTGGAAGCTACAAGTCCTAGGAAAGACAAACTACGTGAGTGCTGGCTTCCACTCAGCACAGCCCCTCATGACAGGCCAAAGGGAGCTCAGGACATCTTTCCACATGAAGGAAACTCGGTATTGATTGCAAAATAAGCCTCTGAGGAGGGTCTCAGAGGAAATGGTCCCCACGAGCCATGACTGTGCCAGTGCCTGCCAACCCAGGTTCCTGGAAGTGTCTGATCCAAGAACACAGGATGGCAGGACTTAAATGAGATGCTGCAGCAAACATGAGAGCTTTACCAAGCGAGGCCACAAGGGCCAAGTTCTCCAACATCACTTCACAGTACAAGTGCCTCTGAGCCTCACTAAGAAGGCCCCAGTCCTCCCAGGAGAAGTACACAGCTATATCTTCAAAGGTCATCTGGTCCTGCATGATGGCAATGGTTAGGGCAACCAAACCAACAGATGGCAGAAAAGTGGGGGAAAACACAGATGATCCCATCCTTGCCTCAGCCCCACATCCCGTTTCTCTGACAGCAGTCCCCTCTCCCACGACTCCTAAATCCTCTCCACAGAGGTGCTCCCAGTGACTCCCTGCCCTGAGCCCTAGTACCTATGTGTGGCTCTGTTCATGTCCCACTGAAAATGTATCTACCCTGAGACAAGATATACAAGCTCTGAGTCCCCAGATTCTGCGTGCCAGACCCCAGGCTGTGATCATCCTTTTCCTTAGCATTAGGCCCACCTCATACTTATGCATGACTCCATTGCCCCTTGGGCCTCCTCTAGGCCCACAGCCAAGCCCACAGCCCCACAGTACCAGCACGTTCTCTCTTCCCACGTGCCTCTGCGAATGTTCAGTCTTTCTACCTGGTGAGAACAGTCAAGATTCTGCCCAAGCTGGGCACTATTGTGCTTATCTGTAGTGCTAGCATTCTGGGAGGGTGAGGCAAGAGGTTTGAGTTCAGCTGGAGCAACTGAATGCCAAATGCTGGGAATGAAGCTCAGAGCAAAGGTAATGGATTTAATCCCCAGCCTCCCACTCCCACTACACCAAAAAAAAAAAAAAAAAAAAGTGTCCTACCTCAGATTGCTGAAAGATACAACTGACAGAGGTGGCAGCACTCAGCCCTTGTTCATGATTTCTCTACGTACTTCTGTTTCTACCCTCAACTATAGCCATTCAGAACTGTACAGATCTCCAGGTTCCTATGAATTTCTGCACAGTCTCCTTACCACCAGAATAAATCCTCCCAACATTATGAATATGCAAAGTCTAGCCCCACCACTTTCTACGCTAGGCCTGAAACTCTTCCAGCTGACCCTGTCTGCCACTGAGCTACACTGCCAGCCAGTCTGAAGCCACCACACCCACAGAAGGCAACCCAAAAGACCCCAGAGTGACCCATGGAGAACTAAACACACACTCTTCCTGGCCTCACCGTCATTCTACTCATCTGTTTGCCTCAGACTACATCCCAGACCGTAGTCACCTTCTGGACCCTCCTCTACCCCACATACTGTATTTTCCTTTCATGGTTTTATTTTTGGTTGTTTTGTTTTGAGACAGGGTCTTGTAATATAGTTCAAACTGGCCCTGAACTCCCTATGTAGCCCATGGTGGCCTCGAACTTGCCTAAATCTTCCTGCCTCAGAATGCCGAGCGCTGGAATTACAGGCACACACCACCACTCCCAGCCCTGTGTATTTTCTTGAGGCTGACTCTCCCTTCCTCTGATTGTGTGACACCCACCACCATAGCCTGGCCAGCCACCCCATCTTCCGCTACCGGCCACCAAGCACCTTCCACAGTCACCTAAAGATGCCTCTTCCCAAATGTGAGCCAGGACCAGGCGGCTGGGTTCACAGACTGGCTGCTGCTGACCAGGTATTTCTACGCAGAACTCAGCCCTGTGTGTTCAGCTAGCCTCTGGACACCTCTAGCTTCCTCCTCCCCTGAAAACCTTTGCTACCTACTGTCTCCCCATCTCAGTGGTCGGAGACATTCACTTCTCTTCTCTCTCTCACCTCCTAAAATCTTGCTGGCCCAATTGAAAACAGAAATCCAAATTTCCACAGGCACGAGATAGCCGGCCATCCCCCACGCGATCCCCGCTTGGTAGACTCCAACGGGCCGGCAGAGCCTGGGATCAGCTGTGATCCGCGCCCTATTGGGCCACAACCTGCGGGTTCCTGCCAGCTTCGGGTCGCTCCAGGCCCGGCTCCCCACCTCCCGAGGGCCCCAGGAGGCCGCAGGGCGGGACGACAGCTCGGGCCGCCGAGGTAGGTCGGGGGGCGCTGTGGCTTGCCCAAGGCGACGCGCCCCCGGGCCACGCCCAGTCGCAGCTGCAGCCTCAGCGCGTTCTGAGGGAGGCAGGGGGCGGGGGCGGCACGCAGGCCCAGGGATCAAACCGGCGGGCCCTGCCGTTTGCTGAGCAGGCGCTTTAATCCGCTGAGCTACTTGGCCCACTCCAGTGTATTATACTTTTGACCCTGAATCCCTCTGAATAAGGGGAAGCCCTTCAGTTCCCCATGGCAACGATAGGGCTCACCCGCAAAGGGACCTGGGAAATGGAGTCCCAAATTAAAAGATGTCTGGTGATTAATTTCTTTCTTTCTTTTTTTTTTTAATTAGACAATGGAGTGCTAGGATCACAAGGGTCTGCCCTTCCTAGTTTTTATTTATTTATTTTTGTGACCAGCTCAGCCCACCCTGGGGATGGGGCTGGCACGGCATGTGGTGCCAGGAATCCAACCTTGGTCCTTGCACAATTGCCTAATCTTCTCTGCACATTTGCCTAAGCTTGCCTAAGCAGGCGCTTTAGACTGCTGAGCTATCTTCCCAGCCTCTTTAGTTTGTTTTTTAAATTTTTTGAGACAGAGTCTCGCACTGCACTCAGGCTGATCCTTTTTTTTTTTTTTTTTTTTTTTTTTTTTTTTTTTTTTTTTTTTTTTTTTTTTTTTTTTTTTTTTTTTTTTTTTTTTTTTTTTTTTTTTTTGTCTTTTTGAGACAGGGTCTGCAGTTCAGGCTGGCCTTAAGCTCACTTTGTAGCTCAGGCTGGTCTCGAACTCACAACAATCCTCCTGCCTCAGCCTCCCGAGTGCTGTGAAGGCTGATCTTGAACTCATCATGTAGCCCAGGCTGACCTGGAACTCCTGGCAATCTTCCTGTTTCAGCCTCCACAGTGCTGGGATTATAGGCAAGCAACGTAAGGAAGAGCAGGCGTCAGAGACCACCAGGCCTGTGTACAGGCAACATGGTGTGAAGTTTAGTCGCTGGGTGCAAAAAGCCATTATGTAGTACAGAGAAAAGCAGAACCTTTTATAGAGGTTGGCAAGGGGAGGGGCCAAGTGGGGAGCTCAGGCAAGGGACCTCAGCTGATGAAGTCTGGGCAAACATCCGTGGTCAAAGTGCTCCACGGGTCAGGTACAAATTGGTGTCCTTGCCTGGGAAGATTCTGTGTTCACTCTTCTTTACGCTGAGGGTAAGTATCCTGCCGGGGTTGTAGATTTTTCTGAGAACAATTGTTTTATTGAAAAACAGGTTGGGTGCTGGGAAATGTCTAAGTCAAGGCTTACAAGCACCATGCCCAGCTTCCTGGTCTGTTTTTGTTTTGGGTACTGGAGATTGAACCCTGGGCCTGCAGCATGCTAGGCAAGTGCCTGTTCAGAGTTACAGCTCATGCCTGAGGGGAAAAGACATTGTCCTTGCCATCAATCTGAACCATCCTCTGTTGTGGGGGTCTTATAACTGCCAAGGTGGACCAGGGATATAGCTCAGCAGCATAAGCGCCTGTTGGCAAGCACAAGGTCCTGAGTTCAATCTGCCATACTGAAAGCAAAACAAAAACTGCCAAGGTAAACAGCTTCCATCAGAATATTATACGCTGCTAAATTAGGTTAAAAATTAATATACAGTCAGAGAGGTACTAGGCTCGCAAGGAAGTCACCAGAAAAAAATAAAGGCATCAGAATCGTGATTGGAGGTATACCTGAAGAAGGCTGGGCTTAAGGATAAAGATTCAGTGGCCAGGCCTACAGGCCTCCCCAAGGGGTAATGAGGAACTGGAATTGTACCATAATTAGCACCACCTACCCCAGGAAGTCCAGATAGGCATCAGTCACCCACACAGGCTGGACCCCTCCCTTCCCCACATGCCTTTGTTCTTTCTCATGGCCTTACTATGTGACCCATTTCTCTACTGAATTAATATTAGCTAAGCACTTATACTTCTAATGCTATAGGTTACTTACAGCTTGATCCATGTTGTACCCACATTACCCTCAACAATGGGGCTTGGTGGCCACCTCACTTTCAAGATCCTTTCTGTCTCTCAAGAAAAGTATCTTGTAATAAACCTTTCCTACTCTTAATATCAGTTATTCCTTGGAATTCATTCTTTGATTTCAGGGGACACATCTTGGTGCATATGACATCTGGTAGGTTGGGAGTTATATTTCTCCTATATCAGGAAGGAGCCAGTAACTCGGGAAATGAGTGAAGAAGAGCTTTATTAGAAAAAAAAAAAAAGATGAGCACAATGGCTGGGGTTCGATCCCTGCGTGCCGTTCCATGCCGTGCCTGTCCTGCTCCTGGGGCTTGCTGAGACAGTGATTGAGACTGGGCGTGGTGACACACACACCTGTAATCGCAGCAGTTGGGAGGCTGAAAACAGGGGAATCACTACAAGTCCAATCTATGTAGTGAGACACTGTAGACCCTGTACTTAAAAAAAAAAAAAAAAAAGATGACAAGCTAGAAAATGGAGTTTTTTTTCTGAAAATGCCACCTTGGGCTGGGAAATGTAGCTCGGTAGTGCAGCACCTGACTGAAAATGCCAGTCCGCTTAGGGAGTGCAGGAAGGAGCAAGGCTTCTGTAGAGATTTGGTAGAGATGGTTTTCAGCTTTAGCAGATGGGTGATACACCGAGTGGCCATAAGTTTCTAGTGCACATCCTGGAGTTATCTGAAGGTTACCTGCCATATGTTTTGCTTTTTTTTTTTTTTTTTTTTGGTGGAACAGGGGATTGAACTCAGACCCATGCGCTTGCCAGGGAAGTGCTTATTCTCCTGAGCCATCTCCCCAAACCTCCTTCCTTCCTTCCTTCCTTCCTTCCTTCCTTCCTTCCTTCCTTCCTTCCTTCCTTTCTTTCTTTCTTTCTTTCTTTCTTTCTTTCTTTCTTTCTGTCATTCTTTCTTCATTTATGTATTTGGTACAGGGTCTCACTACACAGGTTGCACTCATAGTGATCCTTCTGTTTTTTGTTTTTTGTATTTAGTGTAGGACACAGATAGAAGTTGTAGTAATTCTTCTGTTTTCAGCCTCCCCAGTGCTGGGATTGTAGGCTTGTGTCACCACTCCCCCACACATGCCAGACCAGATTCCTGCGCTTGACAAAGCTGGCGCTTAGTCTGCTGAGCTGTCTCTCTAGATCCTTGTTTTGCTTTCTCTAACTCCTAGAAAAATTACTGTCAGTACTCTGGGATGCTGATGGAGGAAAAGGAAAACTTGAAGACCAACATAGACAATTTAGTGACTTAGATTATCTATAGCTAGATAGTAAATAAGTAAGTAAATAAATAAAAATGAAGCCTGGGGGGACAGCAAGGTAGCTCAGTGATCTAAAGCACCTGCTTAGACAAGCTTAGGCAAGTGCACAGGGACTGAGGTTCATCCCTAGCATGACATACCATGCCAGCCCCACCACCAGGGTGGGCGGGGCTGCCCTCCCCACCCCCCACAAAATAAATCAAGCTTGGTGGGACAAAGGCCTGTGTTCAATCCCTAGTATCAAAAACATAATAGTGGCCTGGGAGATGATGGCTCAGTGGAATAAGTGCTTCCCTGGCAAGTGCAAAGGAAGTTCAATCCCTGGTTCTGCCAAAAATAAATAGTAATAATAGTCCATTCTCAGCCGGGCATGGTGGCGCATGCCTGTAATCCCAGCACTGGGGAGGCTGAGGCAGGAGGATTGTTGTGAGTTCAAGACTAGCCTGAGCTACTAAGTGAGCTTAAGGCCAGCCTGAACTGCATAGTGAGACCCTATCTCAAAAAAAAAAAAAAAGTCTATTCTCCAAATGAAACACTGGGGGCCTGGGGGAAACAAAAGGCAGGGGGAGGGATGGAAGGGAGGGGAGGGCAGGCAGGGATTTAGCTAAGTGGCACAGTGTCTGCCTGGTAAACAAAAGGTCCTGAGTTAGATGGGGGTAGGGAGGGAGAGAGAGGCTATGTCCTAGATGCAAGGGAATAAATAGGCCACTTGGGAGACCGAGGCAGGAGGATACATACTAAGACCCTCAAAGTTTCATTTTATCCTGAAGGTTAAAATTAGGAAGTTTTGGTGGTGTACATCTATAATCCCAGCATTCAAGAGGCTGAGGCGAGCCAGGTGTGGTGGTGCATGCCTTTAATCCCAGCACTTGGGAGGCTGAGGCAGGAGGATTGTTGTGAGTTCGAGACCAGCCTGAGCCACAAAGTGAGCTTAAGGCCAGCTTGAACTGCATAGTGAGACCCTGTCTCAAAAAGACAAAAAAAAAAAAAAAAAAAAGAGGCTGAGGCAGAGAGATTATTGTGAGTTCCAGGCCAGCCTAGGCTACTCAGTAAGTTAAAATCCACCCTAAACTACAGAGAAAGATCCTGGCTAAAAAAGATAAATAAATAATTTCAGCACCATAAAGCTCACACTTGAGGTATCACATTTCCGTGCACTGCTGTGAAGAAGCTTCCAGCAGCCACCTTTGCTGTATATCTTACAAAACAGAAACATCTTGAGTGCAAAGCACCCAGCCACTGGATTCCTTCCCCCAGAACCCTCCCCAAAGGGAGAAAATACAAAAAACCCTCACCCAACCACTTGGCATTAGAAATTTTACTGTAAAGGAAGCAATTCTTAGTGCAGTCGATGTGAGAAAACCTTTACTGCCTCTGTAATTCTGTTTTAGCATAAAAGACATCTGCCACAGCTACAACTATGAGAAGGCCAAAGTGAACAGCTTGTATGAGAAAACCTCCAGCTTGAAGTAGAGCCTCAGGCACCAAGAACACCCACATTGGTGTGGGGGTACGTGCCTGGAATCTCAGCACTCTAGGAAGCTGAGGCAGGAGGGCTACAAGTTCAAGCCCAGCCCGGGCAATTTAGAAATTTAGAGAGACCCTGTCTGAACATAGAAAACAAAAAGGTCTGGGGATGTTCATGCGTGCAAAAGGCACTCAATCCCTAGTACTGAACTGAGGTGGGGGGGCTGGCTCACAGCCTCCTGAAGGGCAGCTGTAGCAGGACACTCAGCCTTCTACCTCCTGGCTGGACCTGTGTATAGTGGTTATCCCTCATAAGTTCAGGAAAGATCTAAATTCTAGGCAGGCCTCCAAGTCATGCCACTCTGCCATTCCTCCTGCCCCAACCTTCTGAGTGCTGAGATTGCAGGTTTGTGCCACCGTGCTCATCTAACTATTTATTTATTTATTTATTTATTTATTTATTTATTTATTTGTCTTTTTGAGACAGGGTCTCACTATGCAGTTCAGGCTGGCCTTAAGCTCACTTTGTAGCTCAGGCTGGTCTCGAACTCACAACAATCCTCCTGCCTCAGCCTCCCACGTGCTGGGATTACAGGCATCATCTAACCATTTTAAAAAGTTTTTTTTTTTCCACTTTGAGACAGGGTCTCACTGGATCATAAGTTGCCCAGGCTGGGTTTGAACTTGGGATCCTCCTGGCTTACCCTCCCAGATGGTGGGACTGTAGGTGTGCACCAACAGGATGGCTAGAAACACACTATTGGGCCAGAGCTCACCTTAAGGAACACATGGTTGGTCTGAAATCTTTGAGTGGCAGGGACAGTACTGTCTCATATCCCCACTGGTTGAGGAGAATAAATTCCAAAATTTCTTCTGAGAGGATAAATAAATGTTAAGAGTGCTAGATTCATAAATAGGAGCCCTCAGGTTTAACCTCTATACCCTAGTGTTTAATTATTTTTCTGAGTGTTGAGACAAAATATCCAATGCCCAAAGTTAGGGGAGGTAAGGTGCAAGAGGCTCTTCTAGGTCCTCGTCTCAGTCCAAGTTGGAATCCCATCAAGTTGATTCCAGTCTACCACTTTCCATGCAACCCTCGGAGAAAATGAAGACACTAAATTATATTTTTAATCATTGGGGATTCGAGGGGCTCAAAGTCCTGCCATGACATGGCTTTCCAGAACCAAGAGAGCCACCCAGGCCTCACCCAGTTTTATTCTGTGGAGGAGTGGCTTCAGGATTAACTGAGAATTGTAGGAAGTAGGTGACTACTGTGAGCTGAGCTAGGTGGGTGACCTACATTTACCTCTGCCATATGCAGAGAAGATCTGAAGGGAGAGTAATCTGCATTACATAGTATTCAATGTTTTGGGAAGTCTAGGGCTTCAGCTTTGATGTAGTCTTTCAAGCCCCAGGAAGTCATAGCCTCTATCTCAAGGCTCGATCCCAGCTGGCAGCGCGGAGCATTAGCTCTACCATCCTGTCTCCACCCGGCTCACGTTAAGGAGCAGCAGGCTTACCAGGGAAACACGCATGCCACCTTCAAAGACTATCACCAGCACCTCAGCTAGACCAATACACATTGCTTAAGGCCAAATGAAGGATAAACAGAAGTCCTAGCCAGCTCTGTACATAGCAATATGAGGAAACAGGATCAGACTCAGTCAAAATGGAGGCAGTCACTCATCTTTCAAGGAGAGCTGCTCAGGTAGTCCCCCACAGTAAGGTTTATTTCCTTTAGAGTTTGTAGAAGAGTGGCATAAGGCAGGCAGAAGACAGCAAAAGCAACAGGGTGGGAGGGAAGGAAAACACTCTTTCTGTCCTTTACCTTGAATGCAGGATGCTCACCCAGGGCAGTATAGCATCCACACCCTTAACCCTAACCAGAATTATGTTAAACCAATCAATGAGCTGATCTACTATGCATTCATCCTTAATCCAAACATCATGTTCTAGATTCAGCCACGTCTGAAAAAGCCCTATGACTACATGGGGCTTTGTGAGGACATTTAGTCACAAACCATAAAAAAAATTCAAGGTAGATGAACATGACAGATACCACCAATTCTGCAGACAATTATAGGTAACAGATACAGACAGAGGTACCTGTAGAAGAAGGGAAGTAAAAAACTTCAAAGAATTTGACACAGGACTGAAATCCTAAAATTTAAATAGTGGAAAGAGAAAACCTTTTATTTTCTGCCAATAGAGTCTACATTGAGATTGTCTTTCCTGTTGTTTTCATTGTCAACTTAGTTTTAAGAGGAAAGTGACAATGACTCATATATATATATATATATATATATATATATATATACATATATATATAATATATTTATTTATTTATTTATTTATTTGAGATAAGGTCTCTATACAGTTCAGGGTGGACTTAAGCTTGCGCCACCACGCCAGCTTCCTCTTTTTTTTGGTACCAGAAACCAAATTCAGGACCTTGCGCTTGCCAGGCAGGTGCTTATGCCACTAAGCTTTATCCTCGGCCCATCTCTGACTCTTTCTCTCACTCGCTCTTTCTCTCCCTACTTTCCTCCCTTTCTTTTTTCTTTTATTTTCCCGTGTATTTTAGTCCACGGTCTACAGGGTCTCACTACACAGATCAGAGTCCTAGTGGTCCTCCTGGTTTTTTCAGCCTCCCTAGAGCAGGGGTTACAGACGCGCCACCACGCCCAGTCTCAGTTCCATCTCTGCGCGCCCCGGGGGGCGGGACAGGTACAGCTCGCAGGATCGAACCGGGCCCTGCCCTGCGCCTGCCCTAGCCTCTCCTCTCTTAAAATGCTCTTCCAGCCGGGCGTGGTGGCGCAAGACTGTAATCCCAGCACTCGGGAGGCTGAGGCAGGAAGATTGTTGTGATTTTGAGACCAGCCTGAGCTACAAAGTGAGTTTAGGACCTGCTTGAACTGCATAGTGAAACCCTGTCTCAAAAAGACAAAAAAAAAAAAAAAGCTCTTCCAGTTACGTTTTCTTCTTTGTGCTCCTCTTTTGCTTACCTAACTTCGTATATTCACACTTTCGAACCTACAGAGTTTAGTTTCTGGGGCAGCTGGGACACTGGCGGAGACCTAAGATTCTGACTCCAAGCACCGCAATCCTAGCCCGGCGCGGTCTTTCCCAACTTCGCTTGACGGTTGCCAAGGAGACCAAAAGCCCCTCCTGCTTTCCGAGTCGCCGGAAGTCAGGCGGGAGCTGCAGCACCGGGGAGGCCCTGCGCATGCGTCCACAGCGCTCATTGGCTAAGGAGGGCAGGGCTGGGCTTCCGGCCTCCAGGCTGTCATAGTCGGCCGGCTGGCGCTCGGGTCTCTGGTGGAGGGCTGGCCCCACGCTGGAGGCTCTGGGAGCCCCGAGACAGACAGTGAGAGCGGACCGCGCGCTGCGCGCGTCTCCCCCTGCACTGCCGGCCGGTGGCCCCGCGTCGAGCCCGCGTTCGCCGGGGTGCGCGCTGGCTGCCGGTGGGCCCGGGGGCCGCGCCCCGGGCCACGGTGCGCTCCAGCCCCGCCGCGGGCCCACAAGGCCGCGGCGGGTCCGCGGTGCGGGTCGTTCGCCTCCTCCCCGCCGAGCCCGGGTCCGATGGCGGCAACGAGCGCGCTGACGGTTCCGTCGCGGGTAAGAGTGGGAGCCCCCAGGGCTGTGCTTACGCCCCCTCCCCGCTGCCCGGGTGCGGAGGAGGCTCGCTCGGCAGCCGCGGTGCTGGCCAGCGAGGCGTGTGTGCTTGCGCGAGCCCCACCCCCGAGAGTCCCACGCCTGCACCGCGGGGCGAGGCAGACCCGGGGCCCTTACGCTGTGAGCGCGGGGAGCAGGACCGTGTGTGGCTGATAGGGCAGACAAGACAGCACAGTTGGTTGTCCGGAGCCGTTGTTGGTTTGAAACAGAAAATTGGACGTCCTCCTGGTTGAAAAAAATTTTTGTACTGGAGACCGAACCTACGTCCTTTGACCTGAGCCACATTGTATGCCTAAGTTTCTGTATCGCCCATGCTGCAGTAGAATTTGTGATTCTCCTGCTTCAGCCTCGCAGAGTGCTAGCATCACAGGCATAGACCACTATGCCTAACCGGTTTTGTTTTGGTCTTTGTTTTCTTTGCTGGTTAGAATTTTTGAAAGCATCCCACCTTTTGCCGAGCAGAGAACAGGCTCCTACAGTCCAGGTTTAGGCAGTGAGGGCTTCTGGATCTGGTGGCCATCGGTGGTGGTAAATATGGTTGGATTGTGGGTAGATCTGGTTCTGCATGAGGTGTGCAGTGTGTGCTGAGTGAAGAATTGACCAAGGATTTTCAACTGGAATGCAGACAGAAACAAGAGTTGGAGGTAGAGTGGTGCTGTTGGGGAGTGAACTTCTGGTGTCCTACTGACAGGGGCCCCGGTATGCTGGGGCAAAGCGTGGCCTAGGAATTGGACCAAAGAGGGTATGATTCCATACCAGCTCTGGGCAGCTGGACCACTCCTGCTGTTGTTCCCTCTCAAGTCCCAGCCTTTCAGAGCTGGCAGGGAGAACAGAAAATGGAGAAGGAGCTGATTTCTTGTGTCTCCACTAGGTCCCTGGGGCCATACCCTGTGGATGTAATTATCTGGTTCACCAGACTGGAAAACCAGCCTTGAAATGTCAAAGGTCCTTGCAATGGGCACAGGGGATTGATGAGGACTTGCACTGTTGTTCTTTGCAGGTACAGACAGGGACTCCTGTTAGTGGCCTTGCTGGGGTGTGAGTGAACACCAGGGGCCACTCTTGGTGTGACTTCAGCCTAAGGCCCCAAGGCATGTGCTCCCTTGCTGAGGTGGACAAGCCAAGAGAGAGTACCTGTGGCCTGGCGGGGAGTGAGAAATGCTATCTGGGAAAGGTCTGGGTAGGACCAGTGAAGGAAGAGGAGTGTCAGAGGCTTGAGGAGAGGTAGCTATTAGAATGAGTTTTTTTAGGATGAGGAGCTAGATGTCATGCTGCTGTGCCTCGCAGACTGTCTCCTTTCTGCTCTTGCAGGGCATGATGGCTTTCGAGGATGTGGCTGTATACTTCTCCCAGGAGGAATGGGCACTCCTAGATCAGAGCCAGAGGGCCCTATATCGCCAAGTGATGCTGGAGAACTTCGCACTTGTGACCTCACTGGGTAAAACTTTGGGTCCTTCTAGGAAATACTGTGGTACCAGAATTGGCCCTCAGGATGGCTCCTACTTCCATGGTCACCCATGAGCAGGGTCTTCTGGTCAGAAGTCTTGTGAGACAGGGTCAGGGCCCCAGAGATGTATAATCTGGGTGGCTCAGATATTTCCATGTCCCGGTTTCCTGTGCCTGCCTCTGTCCCCTTCCTGATGTACTGCTGGTTGCACAGATGGCACCAAATGTTTCCAAGGACTTGTGGCTCCTGCTGCATGTTGAGGGGTGACTGGTCCTGAGCTGCTGATGGGCTCTCACTTGGTCTTCCTCTTTCCAGGATTTTTTTCCTCCCCACCTCGTGTGGTCATCCAGCTGGAGCGCGGTGAGGAGCCCTGGGTTCCCAGTGGGAAGGACTCCATCCTGGGCAGGAACGCTCACAGGAGGCTGGGCCTTGGTGAGTCTTTGCTCATGGTAGAGTGAAGTAAGGACCAATCTTATCTCCTCTCCTGTCCCCCAGGTATATCCTCTTCTGCCTCCTGTCTCTCTTCACCACCTTCATCAGCTACTCCTAAAGGGCACAGCCTTTTAGGAAGGCAGAGTTCCAAGGGCATAGGGGCTGTTTTCACATAGGAAGCCACTCATAGGCCAAGAGGAAACCTGTTCAGAGTAACCCCCTAACGAGACTAGGTCCAAGCCCTCCACGTCTCAGGGCTCCATTTATGGATCTTTCTTTCCTTCATTCCTGTGTACAAATGTTGCTTTTTCCCTTGACATGACCAAGTTTGTCTCAGGCAATCTCTATTCTGCTTTGTAGAGTTGATGCCATAGCAAGGCAGTTGATAAACAGTGTCCGCAAGAGGTCTTCGGCCTTAGGGGAGGGTACCAGTGCAAGGGGCAAAACCAAGCTTGGAAGTGACTGAGAATGGACTAGGGGGTATGGAAGGTGTTAGCCTTTGGTCTCTCTGACTCAATACCTAAGATAAACAGTTTAAACAAGAGAAGTTCATTTTGACTTGGTTTCAGAATTTTAGTCCACAGTTGGCCAGCTCTTTTGGGTTTGGTGTGTGATGAGGCAGAAGGGTGTGAAGGAGAGGAGCTGCTTACCTTGTATCAGCCAGAAAGCACCCTATAGTCCAGTCCCCATCTCAGAATCTGAGCTCTGAGCACATGAGCCTTTTGGAGAAGATACAGAAAAAAATTTTGGTACTAGGGATTGTGCCCAGGACAGTTGTTTGCTTGCTTGCATGCTTGCTTTCATTCATTCATTCACTGCCAGTTGCAGCGCATGTAGCTTCTATCTTGGGCTGACTGTACTCACTCTCTTGAGTGTTTCTTGGCAGACATTCCATGGTCCTGGCATCTCTGGCTTCCTAGGGTACCCACTGAAGCTTTGGCTTGACTCTCAAGCTTCACTCATGGCCCTTTTGGGGCTCCCCACAGAGACTCTGACCTTGCCACCCATCACTCCGCCTCTAAGACGGTCATTTGAGATCTCTGTGGAGTCTTCCATGACCTTGTAACTCATATTCTATAAGCCTGCAAACCAGCATCAATGGCCAGTGAGATAGCTCAGTGGACTAAGCGCCTGCTTAGGAAAGCGCAGGGACTAGGGTTCAATCCCTGGTACCATATGAGGTGCCAGCCCCACCCCTAGGTTCTCTGAGGTGGCCACCAAACCTGGGTGTGATAGCGCACTCCTGTAATCCCAGTACTGGGGAAGCTGAGAACAGGATCATTAAGTCCAGGCTGTGTAAGGCCCTGCACCAAATACATTAAAAAAAAAAAAAAAAAATCCATATGGTGATGCCAAGCCAGCTAAGGCAGAGGCCAAGTCTTCTTGGACCAGAGCTGCAGCAGCCCCCAAGTGCCTGATGCTGGGAAAGTGCAGCAGGTGCCCTAATTGCTCTTCTCAGAGCAGAATCCTTTGAAGCCAACAGCCTTGAGCTTTGGTCTGGCCTATTCTGAAAAGGCTGCCTATGTTTCTAGTGCAAAGTCTTGACCTTTTTTTCTTCCTACTGTTTTTTATTTGTGCGTTTTAGATATACATAATGATAGAATTCGCCATAGGCAATTTGTACCTGTACATGATATGTTTTGCTTCTTTTTTCCTGTTCCCTTTCTTCCCTTCAACCCATCTTCCCCTCCTTATTTTCAAGTTTTTTTAAAAACAGCTTTGCATTTTTTCATTCTGTGTTTTCTCCCTCTCCCCACCTTGTTCCCCTTCCTTTTTTTTTTTTTAACTCCTACTTATATGAACATTTTCTTCTCATTTCCCAATATCTATTACTTGTTTACATTTTCCATTTTTTACACAAGAGAAACATTGCCCTACTTAAACATGTGTATCTGCTTATGTCACTTAAGAGAATGATCTCTTATGGTTATCATTTACCTAGAAATGTCTTAAGCTTATCCTTTTTATTTATGTATTTACTTTTTGAGGCAGAGTCTCCCTGTGTAGGCCAGGCTGGTCTGGATCTCAAGTGATCCTCCTGTCTGAACCTCTTGAGTGATGGGATTATAGGCTTGTGCCACCATGCACAGCAAACTTATCCTTCTTTATTTCTGAGTAGAACTCCATTGTATTTTAAAAAGCCACATCTTTACCCACGCATCAGTTGATGGGCATTTGTGCTGTTTTCGGATTTATGTACTGCTATAAATGTGAGTGCGCGTATATCGCTGTGGTATGATGTTTTTAATTCTTGCAGGAAGATACCAAGAAGGGGAATAGTTGGGTCAAATAGAACTTGTAGCATTCATTTTAATTTTAATTTTTTTGTATTTTAGGGAAGGGTCTACAAGTTGTTCAGAGTCACTATTAGATCAGACTCATAGTGATCCACCTGTTTACAGGCCCCAAAGAGCAGGGATTACTGGCGTGCACCGTTCCACCAGTCTCGGTGCCTATCAGCGTATCCCATCGGGCGCGGGTCCAGCACCCAGCATGGCAAGCCCAGGGATCGAGCCCAGCCCCGCACCCGTTTGCAGGCACTGTATCCCCTGAGCTTGGTCTCCACGGTGGCACTCCAGTCTACACTCCCACAGTGGAGCCAGCGGATCACAAGCCCATTTCCTGGTAACAGTCATTCTTTCTGGGGATGGAGTTCAGCATCACTTTGCATTTCTCAAGTGAGAGGGATGTTGGACACTTTTCATATTTATTTGCCATCTCTACTTTTTTATCTAAGAAGTGCCTATTCATTTCAGATGGCCATTTTTTTATTAGGTTTTGAAATTGTTAGGGTCTGATTTTTTTTTATTTTATCTTATTTTTTTGGTTTTTTGTTTTAGAACAAAGATTGAACTCAGGATCCTGCGCTTGCTAGGCAGGCACTTAATCTACTGAGCTACCTCCCTGGCCCTGGGGTCTGATTTTCTCAGTTCTTTATTCCTTTAAATCTTGTTCTGAGGCAGGGTCTCTATGTAGTGTAGGATTTATGTAGCCCAGGATGACCTCAAACTCACCGTAATACTGCTGTCTCAGCTTCCTGAGTGCTAGAGTTACAGGTGTGCATCACCACACCCAGTGTGTCTTTATTCTGCTTAGTGCATTATCTGGGGAACGGTTGGAAAAAAAATTTTCTCACACTGTGGGTTGTCTCTTCACTCTGTTGACTTATTTTGCTGTGCCAAAGCTTTTTAATAAGATGGGATCCCAATTATTGATTTTTTGTGGTACTTGCTATGAAATTGGGGTTTTATTCAAAAAGTCTTTGCTTCTATGTTGTAAGAGGGTTTTTATTTTGCGTTTTTTTTGTTGTTGTTGTTGTTTTGTTTTGTTTTTGTATTTTAGGGAAGGGTCTACAGGGTCTCACTATTACATTGTACTCCAGTGATTCTCCTGTTAATAGCCTTCCAAGAGTTGGGATTATACGGGCATACCACCATGCCCAGTTTCAGTTGCCTCTCAGCATGCCCTGAGGTCGGGGCTGGCAGTGCAGGCCCAGGCATTGGGACCCCCAACCTGTGCAGGTGCTTTAATCCATTGAGCTAGTTGGCCAGCCCTCATAAGAATTTTGCTTTTTTTTTTTTTTTTTTTTTTTTCAGTACTGGGGATTGAACTCAGGACCCTGTGCTTGCAGGCTTGCAGGCAGGCACTTATTCTACTGAGCTATCTCCATAGTCCCTGAGTTTTACCTATTATTCCAGCACAGTTTTTTGTTGTTGTTGTTGTTGTGGGGGGTGGAGGGACATGATCAGAGATTAAACTCAACAGCACAGTTCTGCCAGCAGATTTTTTCTGTTTTATTGTTTAGTTCTCTGATCCATTTCAATTTTAGTTTAGTGCATAGTGAAAGATGTGGGTCTAGTTTTAGTCTTCAGCATATGGAAAGCAAGTTTTTCCAACACCACTTTTTAAAGAAATTTTCTTTTAAAAAAACAAAACAAAACACACACACACACACACAGGCTTTATTCTAATGAAGGTGTTTGACCTCTTTGTCAAAAATATGGCACCTGAGTGTATTAGTAGTTATGTCTGCATCTTCTGTTTCTTTCTTTCTTTCTTTTTTTTTTTGGCGGAACCAGGAATTGAACTCAGGCCTTTGCGCTTGCCAGAGAAGTGCTTATTCTCCTGAGCCATCTCCCCGGCCCTGCATCTTCTGTTTCATTGAGCCTCAGGTCCATGTTTCTGCCAGTACCATGCTGATTTTCTCACGGTAGCTATTGTAATTTAGTTTTAAGTGAAGGATTGTGATGCCCCTACCTTGTCTTTGTTTCCTAGAATTGTTTTTGCTCTTCTGTGTCTCTTCTGGTTCCACATGAATTTTAGGATTTATTCTCCAATTTTGTGAGATACATTGTTCGTTTTTTTTCTTTTTTTGCAGAATTTTTTTTTCTTTTTTTTTTTTTTGGCAGAACCAGAGATTGAACTCAGGCCCTTGCGCTTGCCAGGCAAGCACTTAGAGCCATCTACCCAGCCCCCTCTGTGAGATTCGCTATCAGTAAATTGAGTTTTTGGGATCTTCTATGTGAAATATGTTTGTTTGTTTATTGGAGACAGAGTCTCACTGTGTAGGTCAGGCTGTCTAGCCCAGGGAGGCCTGAAACTCATGGTGATCACCCTACGTCACCCTCCCAAGCTCTAGAATTACAGGTGTGCACCACCACACTTAGAGTGGTGACAGTGCACATCCTTGTCTTATCCCTGACTTTAGACTGAAAGCTTTCAGTTTTTGTCCTTTTTTTGGGCTTTTTGAGACATTGTCTTGCTATTCGGCTCAGGTTGGATTTGACCTCACTTGTAGCCCATGCTGGTCTTGAACTTATAATGATCCTCCAGCCTCCTGAATACCGATGCTGCTGTGCACCATGTCCGTTTAGTATATTGGTTCGTGTGTGTGTGTGTGTGTGTGTGTGTGTGTGTGTGTGTGTGTGTGTGTGTCTCACAGGGGATTGAACTCGGGACACTATGCTTGCCAGGCAGGCGCTTATTCTATTGAGCTATCTCCCCAGCCCATGATATTAGCTCTTGGTTGGCATAGATGCCTTTCACCAAACAAATAAAGGCCACCTATTGTAATTTTCTTTTCTTTTTCTTTTTTCTTTTTTAAATTTAATTTACTTTATTATATATTTATTGATTGATTTTTATTGGTGGAACTGGGGATTGAACTCAGGCCTTTGCACTTGCCAGGGAAGCGCTTATTCTACTGAGCCATCTCCCCAGCCCCAGTTATTTTCTTTTCTTTTCTTTCTTTCTTTCTCTTTCTTTCTTTCTTTCTTTCTTTCTTTCTTTCTTTCTTTCTTTCTTTCTAGTACAGGGTCTACAGGGTCTCACTATGCAGATTGGACTCGTAGTGATCCTCCTCTCTTCAGCATCTGAAGTGCTGGGATTACAGGTGCATTCCACCATGCCTAATTGCCATCTCAGCGGGCCTCAGTAGTGGGGCCAGCACGGTGCACTGCTGGAATTTGAACCTCCAACCCCTACGTCTTCCTAAGTAGGTGCTTTAATCCACTGAGCGTTTTGGCCAGCCCTTATTTCAATTTTCTGAAAGTTTTTTTATCATGAATGAGTGTTGAACTCTGTAAAACACTTTATGCATCCATTGAGACCGCCACACATCTTGGTCCGCCCACCCCTGCCTGGTGGATTCATTATGTTGGGATTCATAGAGTTGTAGTTGTCATCATCTTTTTCTAGAGTGTCCTTTTGGTGTGGTGGTCAAAAATGTCTTCAGGTGTTCTTTTCATGGAAGTACCTTTTCCCATCACTTTCGAAAGATAGTTCAGAGTTCTTTTAGGGCTTGAAGTACATCACTCACAAACTCAATGTGAGGATTTGTGTTGAAGGCTGCTGTGATACTGATGTGTTTTCTTTTTTTTTCTTTTTTTTCATAATGGCTAATTGTAGTTCTGTATGCATCACTTATCTCTGTGTCAAATTGTTTTTCCCAAGCTTGGAAGTTTTCTGCAATGGTTTCTGTGAACAGGTGTTTTTTTGTTTTGTTTTAATATAATGATTGAAGTAAATAATGAGTGAAGTCAGTCAGACACACAATTTTTCTTAATGTATTTGGTATAGGTCTCACTACACAGCTTGGACTCTTAGTGAGCCCCACTTCAGCCTCCCCAGTGCTGGCATTTCAGGTGCGCACCACCACATCTAGCTTCTGGTGGCCAGCAGCACATCTATGGTGTGGCTGGCATAGCCGGCCCATGGTACCAGGGCTTGAACCCAGGTCCTTGAGATTTCCTAGGCAGGCACTTAGACTGCTCAACTATCTCCTCGGCCCTGTTAACAGTTTTTCATATTGTTTTGCTTCATCTGTTGCTTTTTCATAGATTCCAGTGAATCTTTTTTTTTTTTTTGTGATGCCTTTTCTTTTTTTTTTGGACAGGATTTCACTATGCAGTTCAGGCTGGCCTTGCACTCAGTTTGTAACCCCAGCTAACCTGAAACTTCAGTAATTCTCCTTGCTTCAATGGAATCTTTAATCTTTTGCATATCTGTTTGAATCTGTTTCATGAATTCCACTTCTTTCCTGTTTTGGGTGGTCATAGTTTCTATCTGTGTCTGCTCTAGAGTCACTCAGTATGACTTTCATTGTAATCGCTATCTCTGTAGTTTTCTGAGAAATGCTGATTTGATCTTTTTTTCTAGCATCTCATTCATATACTTTGTTACTTCCACTGTGACCACACTCTTCAGGTTGCATCTTGGTTAAATGTCTTCTCATTTCCTTTTCTTTCTTTCTTTTTTGGTTTAATTCCTGAGTTGATGCTTATAAATTGTGGCAGGTAGTTTTATTGGTATTTGAGAACTTACAAAATGTTTACATCTCAGAGTTGTCTTCCAGGTATAGCTGGGTTTTGGGTTTTGAGTCTGTTGCAGGATCCTACTTCTTCAGTTAATTTTGGATGAGAAGTTGCTGCCTGTTTGACCTGGCCCATGATTCTTTGGCAGTGGACTATAATATTGTTTATGACCTTTAGGCAGTCTCAGCATTGGCATGCCAGGAAGAATTGATTAGAACAAATTATGTTGCCTTGGCTAAATTACTACAATCAGCAGTAGCAGTAGTATAAAATAGCCTAGAAAACTACAAAACATGCTATTAATTTTCTACCTAAGTATATGAACTATGTTTATGGTTATGTAACGAAATCTAAAAGGAAAGACCAGAGAGGAAAGAAAAGGAACAAATAAAAACAAGAACAAAATAGAGCACAATAACTAGAAACAGGTGGGGTTTGGTGGCATACCCTAGCTGAGGCATGAGGATCTTTGTAAGTTCAAGGCTAGCATAGGTTATATAGCAATACCCTGTCTCAAAAAGCAAACAAAAACTACCAGAAAAGGGCCGTGGCCAGCAAGATAGCTCCTCGGACTAAGCTCCTGCTTTGGTCCACAATCCCTGGTCCTACATGCTGGGCTGGCCCCATCCCCAGGGTTGCTGAGCCAGACCAGTCAGGACATGGTGGTACCTGCCTGTAATCCTAGTGCTGGGGAAGCTGAAAATGTGAGATTCACTAGGAGTCCAATCTGTGGAGTAAGATCCTGTGCTACATACATAAATGGGGAAAAAAAAAAAATTGGAAACAGTACTCACACTTACATACAAATAAGAACAATCAAGAAAAACAAATTTGAAAACAAGAAAAGAAAAAAAAAAAAAAGTCCACTTTAGAATGTGTCTCTGCCGGGCGTGGTGGCGCAGGCCTGTAATCCCAGCACTCGGGAGGCTGAGGCAGGAGGATTGTTGTGAGTTCGAGACCAGCCTGAGCTACAATGCGAGCTTAAGGCCAGCCTGAGCTGCATAGTGAGACCCTGCCTCAAAAAGACAAAAAAAAAGAATGTGTCTCTGCTGTCTCTGGTAGATAGAGTGGGCAGACAGCCTAGATCTGTGTGGATTTGTCCATGAGAGCCAGCCATAGATTTATGGTGGGTTAATATGTAGTAGCAACCTGCACCTTTCATTCCACTGAAGTGTAGGTTGGCTTCTTGCTGTGAGGCTGAACTTCACTTGTTCAGTCTGGACCACACGTATGCCTTTGTTGGCTTGAACTAGGCTCCTTGGCTTTTTGTCAATCTGAACTCGGTTCTACCTCACCCTGACTGGGGAGCTGCTGAATTCCAAACTCAGGTGGCCCCTCTCCAGGATGACTCCATCTCCTGGGGGACATCTGAACCCAAATAACACACCAGCCATGCAGTCTACTGCATTTCTCCATGGAGGCCTCTGAGGTCCTCCCACACTAAAAGCCAGGGATTAGGGAGAAAGTACTGTTTGCCATCTTCTTCATTTTGCAGTCTGTTGGCTCTCAACCTTCAGTTTTCTCTTCATATCTTCACCAGGTCCCAGGTACCCACTTCCCTCCTTCTCTTCCTCACATTGCTGTATTCCAGTGTCTGGATACCAATGTTTTGAAGGGCTCACTGGAGGAGAATTCTTCTTCCCAGAACTTCAGCTTTTTAAGAGGACTAAGTTCGTCTTAATCATGCCTTTCTTGGCCTCTGTTTTACAGAGGCTACTTCTCAAGTTAAAATGCAAGTTTAAAATTTTTTTCTGCGTTTTTTCTAATGAGTCTCATTGTAAATCTGGCTAAAGGCCAGCATCACCCATGCAGCAGCATGGATGCTGTGCTGCCTTGAAATTTCCTCCACCAGATTAACTTTTCAACCCTGAAGCCAGCGCACTGTGAAGTCTCAGGGCATGCACAACATGTGGGTACATTCTCTGCCAGAATGTACCATGAGTGGTACATTCCAAACAGAATCTTCCTACTGGTCAAATGTGGTGTGCGTCTGCCATCCCAGTACTCAGAAATGTGAAGCAAGAGAATCAGCTTGATTTCTGAGGCCAGCCTGGGCTCATAGTTCAGCCTGAACTACACACTGAGACTCTGTCTCAAAATAAAAAACAAACGTCTTTACTGTCCACATTCCTATCAGCTATCTGGTCTAAGCTCATGTCAGAATTCTCCAGTGAGCTTCCATTCTAAAGGCTTCTGTGGCACATGGTCAGGTGGAATCACTGCTGGGACCCTATTTCTTAGTCCTGACTTTCTAAGGTGAACAGCTTCCTCTCCCTATAGCCCCACAAATGGCAGAGCCATGGTCTGAAACTAAGCCAAAGTAACCACTTCCTCCTGTTTTTCTCAATGAGTCACACAATGCAGATGACAGGGGAGCTCTTGAAAGTGCCTGCTCCGCTTTTTGTACCCGACATCCTGGAGGTGGGCTGCTGTTGGGAGTTCCACACCTGCTGGGCCCATTTGTCCTCACTCCCTTCTCAAAAGGCTCTGCTTTGGGGAGATGGCTCAGTGGAATAAGCACTTCCCTGACAAGTGCAAGGGCCTGAGTTCAATCTCCAGTTCCACCAAAAAAAAAGTCTCAAGTTTAAGCTGGGCGTGGTGGCGCATGCCTGTAATCCCAGCATTGGGAGGCTGAGGCAGGAGGATTGTTGTGAGTTCAAGACCAGCCTGAGCTACAAAGTGAGCTTAAGGCCAGACTGAACTGCATAGTAAGACCCTGTCTCAAAAATACAAAAAAAAAAAAAAGGCTCTGCTTTTCTTCTAGGCTCCATGGCCAGTAGCTGGGCCCCTCAGCTGTCCATGCAGCCTGCTGTGGTCCCTGGCTAGATGACACAGGAAACCCTGTTTTTCTGCCCTCAGGTTCTCCTTGTGCGGCCCAGCACACAGGTATCTCCAAGGAAGCCACAGCACAGATGGCCACCCCAGGGGCCTCCCCTAGCATTCTTGCCAGTATCCCACCAGGCACTACACCATCCCAAGAGAGGAGGACCATGGGAGTGTCTGTAATCTACTGGGAGAAGCTCCTGCTGGGTTCAGGACTCCGGCTGACCTCCCCACGGAGGGGTGGCGGGCCCAGAGACAAGGACCCAGAAGATGGGTCTGGTGACCCTAGCATGGCCTGGGGATTAGGGTTTGGAGAGGAGCTGGGGGAGCCAGGCCCTCTCCCAGGGGAGAAGCCCTTCGAGTGCAGGGCCTGCAGCAAGGTGTTCGTGAAGAGCTCCGACCTGCTGAAGCACCTGCGCACGCACACGGGTGAGCGGCCCTATGCCTGCGTGCAGTGTGGCAAGGCCTTCAGCCAGACCTCGCACTTGACACAGCACCTGCGCATACACAGCGGCGAGACACCTTATGCCTGCCTGGCCTGTGGCAAGGCTTTCCGACACAGCTCCTCGCTTGTACGCCACCAGCGCATCCACACAGCCGAGAAGGCCTTTCACTGCAGCGACTGTGGCAAGGCCTTCAGCCACGGCTCTAACCTCAGCCAGCACCGCAAGATCCACGCGGGAGGCCGGCCCTATGCGTGCGCACGCTGTGGACGCCGCTTCTGCCGCAACTCTCACCTGATCCAGCATGAGCGCACGCACACAGGCGAGAAGCCCTTCGCCTGTGTGCTCTGCGGTGCTGCCTTCAGCCAGGGCTCCTCGCTATTCAAGCACCAGCGCGTGCATACCGGAGAGAAGCCTTTTGCTTGTGCTCAGTGTGGCCGTGCCTTTAGCCACAGCTCCAACCTCACACAACACCGGCTATTGCACACAGGTGAGCGGCCCTTCCGCTGTGCAGAATGTGGCAAGGCCTTTGCTAAGGGCGCTGTGCTGCTCAGCCACCGGCGCATTCACACAGGTGAGAAGCCCTTCGCCTGCACGCAGTGTGGCCGTGCCTTCCGTGAGCGCCCTGCACTTTTCCACCACCAGCGGATCCACACAGGAGAGAAGGTCCTGCGGAGGTCAAGGGCCCGACCTACCCCAGTGGAGAGAGCAGTAGAGAAGGAGACCCAGGCACCAGCCAGCTCGGGTCCTGCTCAGGCCTAAGTCCCTTTGCACTCTGTGAGAGACTGGCTCAGCCCAGGCTTCTATCCTCAGAGATGCTGCAAGCATCAGAGGCTCATTCCGGTGCTGGTTGAACCTGGGCTGCAGTCAGCCTGAAGAGGCCAATGGAGGAAGCTCTGCACACAGGCGCCTGTTGGGATTTATGGGACTGAAGCCTGGACCTATTTGTGTGCATGTGCTAGCAGCTTTTCCAGCCTTGGCCCTCTAGGGATTCTCTGGGCCTGCCCAGCTCTCTGCAGGCTCCAGAATGGGAATTAAAGGGTTGGCCTGGGCAGGTGGTTGAGCTCTGAGCTCCAGCTTCTTTCTCTGTGCACAAGAAAAGATTTGAGGCCACGCTAGTAGCGGGATCCTGATAAGGTTCTACATGTCCACCAACAGGCCCTCTAGGTTCTAAAAATTTCCTCTTGTGAGCTCTGTGCTGGTATCTATTCCCACTACAGATGAGAAAGGAGACAGAGTTGCCTAGGGCACACAGTGGAAACAGACTGGTTTAGGCCCACTGGCCCGGCTCCCTGGATGCAGCAGACTCCCAGGAGGGAGGCCTGTGGGCACTGTGGACAGATGAAGGATGCTGTCCCTGGCTGTACCATTCAGATCTTTGCCCGATGCTGTCACCAGCTCCTGGCACCAAAGTCAGTTTCAAGAATCCTCTATATCTAAGGCTGTGGTAACTTCAGAGGAAAAGAGATAAGAGCTCAGCCGATGGAGCCTGCTGGGTTGGTGGCCATCTCTCCTCTTCTTGAACCCTGGCAGGAAGGTGACACTGCTAAACGGAAGTCCTACCGTTACCTAAGTCTGGTCCCCTTCTTTGGCACTTTAGCGATAGGTGGGTGGGTGGTGGCCTAGATTCCTCTTCTGTCCTTCAGACTGAGCTCTGTTCCAAACTGAGGCCTCAGGACTGGGGAAGTTAATGATCTTTGGAGGAAGGATGTGGAGGGAAAGACTAGATTTTACAACTCAGAATGGATGTAAGTTGTCATTTTTTCACAGGAATATGGAAGTTCACAGTGTCAGTTGTGGGCTCCATGCCAGTGTTCAGGTTTTCAAGAGGCTCCCTTAGCCTTGGGGTTCAATTGCCAGTGCCACACACACACAAAAGAAAAGGTCCCAGTAGGGTGCTTTTTTGTTTGTTTTTTTGGTGGTGAAGGGAGGCCCTGAGCTGCGTCCTTCCCATTTTACGTTTTGAGACAGGTTCTCAAAGTACTAAGTTGCCTGCGTTGGATTGCCATATAATAATTTTCCTGCCTCAGCCTCCCAGAATGCCACAATTACAATATATGCTACTTCAGCTGGCCAGATAGCTCAGTGGATTTAAAGCACCTGCTTAGGCAGATGCAGGGGCTGGAGTCTTGATCACCAGCCTGCTATGCTGACCCCACCCTTGGGGCATACTGAGACAGTGAATAAGACTGGGCATGGATGTGCACCTGTGATCCCAGCGCTTGGAAGGCTGAAAAACCAGAGGATTACTACTACAAGTCCAATCTGTAGTGAGACCCTGTAGATCCTGTACATTTAAAACAATAAAAATGATAAAAAGTATATGCCACTCCATAGGTTTGGTTTGGTTTTGGTACCAGGGATCAAACTCAGGACCTTGTGCTTGCCAGGCAGGGGCTTATGCTGCCCTAGGCTGGGCATGTCCCCAAACCTAAGATTTTTGGTTTGGTCTTTTTGAGACAGGGTCTCACTATGTAATTTAGGCTGGCTTTGAACACTTTGTATCCCAGGCTGGCCTTGAACTCACAGCAGTCCTTGCCTTAGCCTCCCAAGTGCTGGCATTATAGGCATGCACCACTATAGCTAGCCTCCAAAGTTTTCCTCTTGGGGGCTGGCTCAGCCACCTGGAGGGCAGGGCTGGCGTGACATGTGTCAAGGATCAAACTGCAGTTCCCAGCTCCTGCCTAAGCAGGCACTTTAGACTGCTGAGCTATCTCACTGGCCCTCCAAAGTTTCTTTTTAAACATTTGCCTGGTGCCTTGTTCACCCTTATACAGTCCAGGCAGTATTAAATGGACATGCAGTTGGGGTGTTGTCATCACAGGTTTGGGCATTTGGCTCAACCTGGAGAGACCATGGGTAGAGATGCAGCCAGGGTGTACCCTGGGCAGGGACTAGGACATCTGTATCTTGGTGGGCTGCAGTGGATTAGGGTGGGGCCTTCGTGGATTCAGGTTATACAAGTAAGGTGGGAAAGTGGACTCTAGCTCAGTAGATGCTCTGGTCCTATCACCAAGACAGGAGTCATCCCCTGTGCTCAGGGCAAAGAGCTATCCTGTTCATCTGCTTTTGGAGCCCAATGTATCCATCTGCCTATTGGGCCCCACTAGTTGCTGTGAGGAACAAGAGTGACCTGGAGCACTCCCTAAGCCCTGCAGGGCAGGTTTCCTGAGCTGAGCCCCTGATGCCCTGAATCATTGTCCCCAACTCCTCATGCCATGGACTCCGCCTGCAGATAAATGAAATGCAGACCCCACCACCACTACCCCATGCCACAGAGAGATTTCTGGGAAGGTTATGGGATTGAGGACTAAAGACATCTGTCGAGTAAGTGGGTACCCAGACAGAAAAATGAAACTTCCTGTGCTTCAGGTGGGAATGCCTGGAGCCAAGTTTATGCCCTGACTCCACCTGAGCCCTCAGGCTGCATCTAGTACCCAGTCGTGTGCAGCCACCTCTCCTGTACCCCACCCTGTCCACAGCTGTGCTTGTGCCCCTGTTGTCCCATGACTCTGCTTTCCACAATTCAGTGTCCTCCAGCACCAGAATTAGTTGGGGCCTCTAACCTGGGCTTCCTCCTAATTTCAGTCCCTGAGTTTTTTCCTTAGCCCAAGGTCAAGTTGTCTGGCCTCTCCTCAGTGCTTTGAGATCAAAAGGTAAGGTCAAATGTCACATTTGTATCCAGCTCATTAGAACCAGAAAGAAACCAAGTATGTGAGTGCGGGCCAAACAGCTCAGCACATCAAGGCGTCCCTGGCCTGCCTTGCGGCCCCGCCCCCAGGGCACGCTGAGACGCTGAGAAGGTGAATGAGACAATCTTAGCACTTGCGAGGCTGTAAACAGGAGAATAGGGCTGGGGAGACAGCTCAGAGTAAGCGCTTGCCCGGCAGGCTCAAGGGCCTGATTTCAATCCCTGGTTCCGCTAGAAAAAAAAAAAAAAAAAAAAAAAAAAAAAAAAAAAAAAAAAAAAAAAAAATCTCTTTGAGTCTGACCTAGTGAGACTGAACACCCTGTAGCCCCTTCCCTAATACAGAAAAAAAAAAAAAAAAGTAAAAAGTATGTGGACGTAGAAAGGAGTCAATAGCAATGGCATTCTGAAGCTAGAGTGGATTGCGGAGATGTCACTAGTTTAGGGAAAGGCAAGCAAAACTGACAAGGAGAAAAAAGAGGCCCAAGCAAACTTACCCAGTTCCACAGTGGCAGCCATGGGAACTAGCAACCCAGGAATGGGAGGTCTATACCAAACTTCTAAGAGTAGTCCCAAGAGCATTGAAGCCCACTCATTCTTCCCACCTATGTTGAGTGACATCTTTGCAAAGAACCTGCATAGTCCCAGAGCAAAACTCCAAAACAGCCTAACCCATGTAAGCTGCTGGCAATCTCCGTTGAGCGCTACCCACACAACTGCTCCTTGTCTCCAATCAGTGTTAGGAACACCTGTCTTTGGTCAGAGAGGTAGCTCAGCCGCCTAAATGACTGCTTAGGCAAGTGTAAGGACCCGGATTTGATCCTGCACTATGTGCCACACTCGCTCCGCCCCTGGCATGCTGAGCCAGCCACTGAGCCCAGGCCTGGTGGTGTACGCCTGTAATCCCTACGCTGGGGAAGCTGAAAACAGGATCATTATGAGTCCAAACTGTACTGAGACCCTGTACCAAATACATTAAAGGAAAAAAAAAAAAAAAAGGACCACTGATCTTCATCCAGAGCTGGTAGCCCAGGATTTCTTTAGGTATCAGAATATAGCAAAACACAATGTAGTTTGGGGTTGGATGAGTAAGACATGGTTTAGCCACTTGATGTGGAGGCAAAACTGACCCAATGACATTTTAAGAGCAGTCGGCCATTTAGGGAAGCTGAAAACAGGAGGATTACTGAGTATGAGCTGCATAGTGAGACCCTGTAGCAAATTTTAAAAAAATGGGGTGCGTGCCTGTGGAGGATGCCCTGAGTTCAAGGCCAGCCAAACAGCTCAGCACATCAAGGCGTCCCTGGCCTGCCTTGCAGCCCCGCCCCCAGGGCGCGCTGAGACGCTGAGAAGGTATATTCTGATACCTAAAGAAATCCTGGGCTACCACCAGCTCTGGATGAAGACCAGTGGTCCTTTTTTTTTTTTTTTTTTTTTTTTTTTTTTTTTTTTTTTTTTTTTTTTTTTTTTTTTTTTTTTTTTTTTTT
>PVKA01019609.1:0-41692 GCA_004027165.1 Ctenomys sociabilis
TAATTTTTTTAAACATGAGAATCCCAAACATGAAGAAACCATTTCACAAAATATGTAGTTTTAAATACCAAGAAGTATGTTGTTTTATATACAGAAATCATACATTAGTTTGAGATAGAATCAATCCTTTATCTATTATCTTTATATATCTAAGATACCATATACCAATGAGACAAACCATAAGATTTAGCTCCTAAATACTGGGAAATAAGCTTATAAACAGTTACACTGTCATGTGGTAAGTGGTATAGAAGAGAATGTACAAAGTACCTTGTAAACTCAGGAGACATGAAGGAGGAGTAAGGAAGGTCTTTGATGGTAGGTGGTATTTCTTAAAGAATGGTATTATGTGAAGACCCCAAAATAGAATGTACTAATTTGGTTTTGGGAGTGGTTTAGCATAACAAGATTTTAGGGATGCACATGGTTAGGTGCAACAAGGTATTTTTGTGTTTTGTGAAAGAAATGGGGCCTTTAATGGTATGGTAATGATTTCATGCCTCATCTTAGAAGATAAAAACTGTTCAAAGGATTTTTAAACACTGCATAGGCATGATTAGATATGAACTTTTATAACTGGTCATAGGACAGACAGAAGTCAAAAGGCTGGAGGCATCGAACTCTTTTAGGTGGTTATTGTTAAAATACAGGCAAGAGATAAGAAGGCTTGATATGAAATAATGGACATAGGTTTAAAGAAGAGAGAGACAATTTTTATGAGGAAGAATAGATTGGACTTACAGGTTCATTGGCCTTATAAGGCGAAGGGAGAGGTCAAGACTGACTTGATCACATGTGGATTTAAATATATATATAAATATATTGTCCAGTGTTAGTTTGGTATAAATTTATCAATATTGTCATTGCCTTTTAGGTGTTAGCTGTTCAGATGAAGATGAAAAACCCAGAAAACGAAGGCGAACAAACTCCTCTAGCTCCTCTCCTGTTGTCCTAAAGGAAGTTCCAAAGGCTGTTGTTCCTGTTTCAAAGACGATCACTGTGCCTGTGAGTGGCAGTCCCAAGATGAGCAACATCATGCAGAGCATTGCCAACTCCTTACCACCCCACATGTCTCCTGTGAAAATAACCTTTACCAAACCTTCAACACAGACAACAAACACGACAACACAGAAGGTATGTAGTAGATGGGAGTCTATGCCTGCCAGTTGTTTCTGTCTCTGTGAAGCTATGATGCACATCTAGCAAGTATAACTGAGTTATACTTACTATGTGCTAGGCAGTATGCTGGGAATGTTCATACCTCTTTCTTGTTCTATTCTGCACATAAAACTTAAGATTGATGTTATTTTTACCCATAGATGCTAAATGATTTGCTTTGAATAAGACTTGTACATTATTTGAGCATTACAGTGCCATTTGGAAAAAAAAAAAGAATTAAATAGCAAAGGTTTTTTTTTGGCAGAACTCAGGCCTTTTTGCTTGCTAGGGAAGCTCTTATTCCACTAAGCCATCTCCCTGGCCCTGACAGCAAAGTTTTTAAAACTTCTTTTTGTGTAATTGTACCTTTTAAAAGTCTATCAATTGCATGTTATTAGACCCTTCACTCCTCCCCACTAATCTGGACTCTGATGACTAAGCTTATTGTACACCTGTATTTCTAGGATTTCTCTTTACTGTTACTCTGACTTCCTCTTTTTCAGTTTATTCATTTTGGTGGAGCATATCCAATAACTTTAGGATATATGGGTGAATGAAAAGTAAATATTTTGAGGCTTTTCATTATAGCTTGCAAACTAAATTTTCTGATTTTTTTCATCTTGTCATGCTTTAGCTAGGCAAGGTCTTCTAGATTGGAAGTCATTTTTCTTACGAATTTTTAAGATAATGTTCTCTTTGGTTCTGGTGTCATGTTTTTGTCTTTGAAAAGTCTTAGTCTTTCAGAGTTCTGACATTTTAAAATAATATTTTATATAGAACTTTATGCTTTATGTTTTATGCTTAGTGTGCCTTTTCATTTTGAACACTCATGTCTTTCATGTCTCAGAAAATTGAGGTTTTTTTTTCTTCCATTTCTTCTTTTTGGATCACCTGTAATTCAGGAGGTAGAACTGTCCCAGTTGATCCTTTAACTTCGTTGCCTTTTGTCATTTTCATTTTCTGTTTGTCAGCTTTTCCTACTGCTGTAGCAGAGTTTGGATTTTGAAGTGATATTTCTGAAGATTTTGCCACTTACTAGCTATATAATTGTGTGAAGATTGAACTGTGTACCTAAGTTTTCTTATGTGTGAAACAAAAAAAAAGATACTTAAGGTTTTTTAAAATAAATGAAATGATATATGTAAAACTGTTACAATAGACCCTACCTAGCAATAGTAAATGCTCTGTATTATTAATATTCCTGTATTTGTCTTTTTCCTCAGTATTATGGATGGAACTCCCAGGGATTTTGTACTGAGCTGCATCCCTTGCCCTTTTAAAATTTTTTATTTAGAGATAGAACCTTTCTAAGTCCCTGAATTGCCTACGCTTAGTACGATCTTCTAATATTCTTGCCTCAGCGCACATCCAGCTTGATTTGATGGTTATATTTTCTTCTTTAAAGTTTTTATCTTAGCTGTAAGTTCTTTTTATCAGTTTTTATCTTTCATTTCAACATTTTCTAAAATTGTCTGGCTACCCTGTAAAAAGTGGACACTAAAAGAATAGCAGAAAGGTTTATGTTTATGTGTGGGACTTGTTGACTAGTGACTTCTTTGTTGGCTTTCCTAGCTTGACTCTTTTATTAAGGAACATTCACTCCCTTTCCCCTTCATCTCTTGTTACCATCTTGAGGATTTTTTTTTTTTTTTTTCTTGGACTTACGGAATTCTTCAGTGAAGACTTCCTGTTTTCTCCCTTAAGTAATTTAATTCTGTATGTCAGTGTTTGGGTAAATGGAAGATAACTATAGATGGCCTCAATATAAATAATGTAACTGTACTTGCCCTCTTTTTTGAATGTAGCACCTGGCCACCTCAGCTGTGCCTAGTGTGAGCAGATTCCTTCAGATTCAGTTCTTAACAGTAAATTCCTGGTCTTCCTGTAATGTGTGGGAGGGGTGGCTAGGGATCTAAATGTTTCTTCAATAGATTATCTGTCTTCTCTTGACTCCCACTTTTACCCCCATATCAAAAGTATGTTGTATTTGTGATTCTTTACTGATATGAAAATTGTCTTTCATCCATCACTAGTATTTTTCATCTATCACTAGTCTGTTTTCCAGTTTCTAAAACTGGCTGTGCTTGCCCCTTCTCTCTATCCTCTTCTTTTTCTTCCTTTTCTCTCCTCTCTCCCTCTTTGCCCCTCTCTTTCCCTCCCTTTCTTCCTCGCTATGTCTCTGTTTCTCATCCCCAGTGCAGTTGCAACTAAAGGCTTATGCCTTTATATCTGAGTACTTTTTTGTTTGGTTAGTTTATGTGCCTTTCCCCCCTTTTTTTTTAAAAAAAAAAGTCCCTTTGTAATCCCAGAACTTGGGAGGCTGAGGCAGGAAGATTTTGAGTTTGGGACCAGCCTAGGCTACAAAGTAAACTCAAGGTCAGTCTGACCTGTATAGTGAGACCCTCTCTCAAAAAGACCAAAAAAAAAAAAAAGTGCTTTTATACAGTTTTAGTAGGATTATGAAGAAGGAGCAGAGATAAATTCTATGTTTAGTGTATGTGTATATTTTTTACCTTTGAATCCTAAGTCCTATAATGACTTTTAACATTGAGTTGTTTTGGAAAAATACAATTATGTAATATATGAAAATTTATTTTCTTAATAACTAGAAGCAGTAATGAGCTGGTTATATATTTAATCTGATAAAGGATTATGGTATAAAATTAAAAATTAAGAGCTTTTGAAGTTCAAGAGTCCTGGGTTAGAAATCCACTTCTAGTATGACCTGACATAAATTTGTCTAAATCTTTTTTACTCATATATGAGATAAAAATACTGTCAATTTTAGAAAGTTATTATAAGCATTAAATGAGATTGGATACTTAAAGTGTAATATTAGTCACAAAAATGTTAGCTTTCTTCCTTTGCAAGTACTATATAGAAAGCACTATTTTATTTACATTGTTGATAATGAGCTGTTTCAGATTAATAAATTTATAGTTCACTGAAGCTTATCCTTTAATTTATTGAAATTGCATTTTGATGGCTTCTTGAATAGACTGGATATCATTTTTGTATTTGTATTTGATAACTTTTGGTTTTTTTTGTGGAACCAGGGATTGAACTCTGGCCCTTTTTTTTTTTTTCTGGCGGTACTGGAGATCATACTCAGGACCTTGCGCTTGCAAGGCAGGTACTTATGCCACTGAGCTATCTCCCTAGTCCTGTAACCAAAAGACTACTTAAAAAGTTACATTTAGAAAGGTTTTCTTGGGCTGGTGAGATAGCTCAGCAGTCTGAAGAGCCTGCTTAGGCAAGCTTATGCAAGCATAGGGTACCGTGGTTAGATCCCCAGCACCACATACTGACTGCTCCAACCCTCCTGTGGGCTGAACCAGCCCCCCCAAAAAGAAAGACTATCTTAAAGTTAAAGACTATCTCAAATACAGGGGCCAGGGAGATGGCTCAGTAGAATAAGCGCTTGCCTGGCAAGCGCAAGGGCCAGAGTTCAATCCCTGCTATTTTACTCCCTTTATTAAAGGGAGTAAATAAATCCAAATAAGTTGGATCTTATTTTACTAGCATTTCTTCTTGTCTCATCTAGTTTTGAAAAAAAGCTTAAGAAAGAGTAGCATATAGCTATAGCTAAAGTAGCACCTACTTCCTATCTATGTTTCTGTTCCATGTGCGTATACATATTCATTTTCCTATAATTAATTGATGTTACATTGCAAACTTCCTTCTTTTCTGTTTCTCCTTTATAACTAAGCTGGTTGAGGGTACAGATTTTTGTCTTACTCATCACTATTCACTAGTATTTAGAAAGTGCTTGTCATGTACATGATGAAAGTTAATATTTGTAGGATAATTAGTACATAGATTTGTTATAGAACTAGCTCTGTTACCTTTCTTGATCCTTAGTTTCTTTCATACCATAAAAATAATAGCATTTCTTAGGATGATTCCTGGAAAATATTTAACTTTGTATCTTGTTACGAGTGGTCAGTGTCATCTAACATTAACTTTGTAATTTTTATAAAAAGACTTGTATAAAAACACTTATACTAGATTATGGTTCATCTGTAAGTAATGTCTGAGGAGTTTTTTAAAAAATTCATTGAAAAAAATATATATCCCTTTGGAATATTTGATTGGGAATGGTTGAGGTTGTCAGACTTGTGATGCTTCATTTATTTATTTATTTTCTTGTGGTTCTTTAAAGAGGGCTTAAATGCAGAAAATTGCTTTTCATTTCCAAAGTCATTTATCAACTGTACTGAGAGATTTCAGATTAGGACTTTATATTTGTCTTATTATGTGTTAAAAATAAGCATTTAAAACAAGTTGAAAGTAAAATTCATTTATTTCACCAATAATTATTGAGCATCTACTATGTTCTAGATATAAAACTTGTAATTCATGTGTACAGCAGTTTTATTTCTTGGGACAAGCATAGTATAGGTAGCACTTAATATTCTTAGGCTATTTTTTTTTTTTTTCTGGATAATTAGATTGTTTTTGAAACTAAGGTGGTTGTTATTGTATTCATTCTGGATTTCTCACAAATTCTGTGTAAGGCAACTTAGGAATTGTTTTATGTAAAATATTTTTTACATTAAGTATAATATATCGATAATTTGTGCATTTTAATCAAGTTAGATAGGTTGTACATTTTCAGGGTAGACAAATTTCCACCTATGTTAATATGGTACCTTCATTTAAATATAACATTGGTACAACACTGATATAAAAGCAACAGAATATAGCTTTATGCTTTCATGTGCTTGATTGATATTTTTCATTTTGTCCTTAGGGTGCAAGTCCCAGCACTCTTAAGGAGTTTTTGTGAGTGCTAGAAGGTCAGTAATTTGAATTATGGCCTGAATAAACACTGTTTGGTTCACTTGGTTTCAAATCCCTTTATTTCCTCTGTTTTAATAAGTAACTTTTAAGGACAAAAAGATTTCTCCAAGGTGAATTTAATTTTGAGTAGTCCTATTACAGATCAGGAGTCCTCTTGCACTTTAAAATCTCAAAATCAGTTTTACTGTTTGTATCTGTATTACAGAACAAACTCCTAAAGACTAGACTTTCCCAAAGTTTTAAAAATGCATGTTAGAATCCCACCCACATCCATATTCTTGTTCTGAAATTGCAAATATTCGATTATAAGTGTGATTATATCCATTTCCTTTGCCCACTATAGACATTGTTAATCAACTGTGGCATACTTTTCCTGCTAAACTTTGACAAAACATGTGCCTCCAGACAATTACTCTTGGTTCAGAATTAACAGAAGTGAAACTGAATTGCTGTTACTACTGTAATTAGCTTGTTTGGTAGTAGTAACTGATTATGGGTTCTTTAGATTATAAGGAATATAGGAATTAGGGTAAACAAAATATTTTTAATTAAATAAAAATAAAATACATAAAAGGAATTTCTAGATTGGTCTATAATATCTTTACTAATATCCCCTCAACATTTATTAAATAGGAATAATAATTACTAATAAGTTCATTTGTTAACTGCAAATATTGACCACCTGCTATGTGCCTAGTATGTAGATGTTTCATTTGATTATTTCATTAATCCTTGTAATCATTTCAAGGTAGGTATTATTATCCTCATTGTACAGATGAAAATTGAAACCTAGAGATTTTAACATGTCCAGGAGCCTGCCTTTTGTGACAGATGCAAGACATAAGTACAGACTCATTTGATTCTTAAGTTTGTGGTTCTATTACTGTATTGGTTTACTTCTCAGTGTACAATGCTTCTGGTTGTTTTCTGATAATACTGTGCAGGTGTTTGCTGATTAAGTTTATATTTAAGTATGCTGGTGAGCTCTCCATAGGTATTTGTTGGTCAAGATTTATGTTTGTAACTTTCTTGACACAATGAAAGCAAGTACTTTTATCTTGTAATCCTTTATGACACTGAAAATGAAATCTCCTTTGGAATATAGGTACTGAGCACTGAGTTCAGTATATACTCATTATATTTTGACTTATTTAACCTCAGATATTCTTTAATAGCAATGTAAAAATTAAAAATTCCTAAATTTCTAAGGATAATCCTGTGTGGTACAATTTCACAAAAATGATACTCTGTTGTAGGAATTGTAATAGCACCAGTAATACCCATCTCAAAGTAAAACTGATGTTATACATGCATAAGTAATTTTTATATTCTCAACTATAAAATGGGGATAATAATAATATCTGTGTCATGGAATTATTGAGAGATTTAAATAAGCCAGTGATTGATTTTGGAGTGATTGATTTTGTTTTTTTCCTAACCCTTCCATTTTCATTATCAATAACTTTTTCTCAGCCTTTCAGAATAGTCATTTCTTGATTGGTCTACTGCTCTCCTCCCTCTACTCTTGCCTCTCATTATCTAGCAGTTGGGGTGATCTTTTAAATAAAAATCACATTTTATTGTTTTTATGCTCAACATCCTCCTGTGGTTTTCCATTATTCTTAGTATAAAACCTAAATTCTTTGTGGTTTTTGAATTTGTTCTAGCCTTAAATTCCTTTTCTTACTATTCTTTGCCTTATGTGCTTTTGCTACACTGTCTTTCTATTTTTGAGTATATCAAATCAGTTCTGATATTAGATCTTTTGCTCTATAGTATTGGTTCCCTCTGAAATACATTGCCTCTGAATCAACAGTCTTTTTGATCATGCTGACTAAACGTTGATGTCTCTTTGCTGCCCCCCCTCATCATTCCTGTTTTTACATCAACCTATGAAGAAATCCTGTTGGTTTTACCTTTAAGCTATAATCAGAATCTTATAGATTATTAACATTTTATCACAACAGTTTGGTCACTATTCTCTTCTAGATTTATTATGAGAGTTTTCTACTTTGTCTCCATTTTTACTCTCTACCTTACAATATAATAGTACATTTTAAAAAATACACATTATTTTTTTGCAAGTTTTAGATATATTGAAAAGTTGAGAGGATAGTACAGAGAGTTCTTACATACTTTTTATTTAGTTTCCCCATTCGTAACATTTTTCATTATTGTGATATATTGTTTTAATAATATTAATGCACTAATATTAACTGAAGTGCACAGTTTATTCAGATTCCTTTGGGTTTTACTTAGTCTTTTTTTGTTCCAGAATCCCATCCAAGGTATCTACTTATATTTGCTTGTCATGTCTCCTTAACATCTTGATTATGAAATTTTCTCAGATTTTCTTTGTTTATGATGAGTTTGACGGTTTTGAGGAGTACTGGTTAGATATTTTGTAGGATGCCCACCATTTGGATTTCTCAAATGTATTTCTTTTGATTAGAATTACTGGTTTTGGGGAAGAAGAGCACATCATATTAATTATATAAGCTATTTTTTCATAGTCTTTAACGATCTAGTACTCCAACATTACTTCTCTAGTTAACGCCTATTGTTCTCTACCTTGTAAGTTCCAACCCTATTTATTAGTTCCATAAGGTTTCTTGAACATAACAAGTTTGCTTCTGCCTTATGACTTTTGTATTTGTTGTGCGTTGGGTTGTTTTTTTAGGTTATAGCATAGTTCATAGCCCTGTTTCCTTTGGTTTTTGTTCCGATGTCACCTTCTACTGAGGTGTTCATTAATACTTTATTTTAAAAAAATCATATAACACCCTCATCATTCTATATTCTCTTACCTCGCTTTATTATCTGTTCTATTTGTATCTACATGATATATATTTACTTTTTTGTTGTTTCTCTGCCATTATTACAATATAAATTCCATGGAAGTATGAACTTTGATTTGTTCATTCTTCTACCCCAGCATCTAGAACCATGCCTGGCACATAGTAGATGCTCAATAAATATTAAATAAACAGTGAACGAATGTCCAGATTGTTTTCTAGAAAGGTTGTGCCAATTTATGTTCCTTAAGGAGTATGTTGAAATGTTTGTTGTGTTACGTCTTGTGCAACACTGGGTATGGCCTTTTATAGTATTTGATTGGCAAAAATTATTTTTAAATATCAAGATTAATAATAAAAGAAAACTTTCAGTTTTTAGTTGTATATTTGTGTTGAATTTTTTCATGTTTCATAAAGCATTTTTGAATTGTATACAACAATGAGCATAAACATATTAATAGTATAGTAGATACATGAAAATAACTTATATTTCCTTTCTTAGGTTATTATAGTGACCACATCACCAAGTTCTACCTTCGTACCCAACATTCTCTCCAAATCCCATAACTATGCAGCGGTCACTAAGCTTGTACCAACGTCAGTCATTGCTTCCACAACTCAGAAGCCACCAGTTGTTATAACTGCTTCACAGTCCTCCCTGGTCAGTAGTAGCACCAGTGGCAGCAGCAGTTCTACATCATCACCTATTCCTAGTACAGTTGCGGTAACAGCTGTAGTATCTTCCACACCGTCTGTGGTCATGTCAACAGTAGCACAAGGTGAGTGGTAATTCACCATTTAATTTGTCTTTGTTGGCACACAGGAGTCTTGGAGGAAACTAGGCATGTTTTTCTGTTTTAAGTATATGAAGTTAGATCAGGATTACTTACTCCTTCACCTACATTTAGTTTAAGAATGCATATTAGTGGGTTATTTAGTTTTTTTAAGTCTATGGATCCTATTCTGAGTTTTCTCTCATAATCTTTTTTTCCTTTTAATTATTTTTATTCTTCCATTTCTAAACACTTAGAATATAAGTTGTGTATATACACACTTGTATATAAAATTTTGCTTTTTCCTTAGAAGATAAAATATACAAGGTTGTACATTTTAACATTTGGAAATGATCATTTTAAACTTGGCAAATATAATTCTGGTGCTGGTAATCAGAAAAGTGATAACTGATTTTCTTTTTTTCTTGAGACAGGGTTACACTATGCAGTTCAAGCTGGCCTTGAGCTTGTTTTGTAGCTCAGGCTGGCCTTGAACCCATGATGATCTTCCCGCTTCAGTCTCCAGAGTGCTGGGATTTAAGCTGTGCTCCACCGCACCTGGCCTAGAAAAGTGATAATTGAGATGTGTTTTTTTAATTTTTGGAAGGAAATAACTTATTTTTAGTTGAGTGTATTTTCATAGCTGACTTTTTTCTTGAGGGAAATTTTCCTTCCTCTTATTCTTTTGCTCATATTCTTTTGTTTTCATGAATTATTTAAGAAATTCTTCTGTTAACTTTTTCTTTTCCCTCTTTAACCTTATTTGAACTTCAGAAACATGTTGCTTTTAATTACATTCTATGGACTAGTACTACTCTCTTTATTTTCTTTAGGCTGGCTCTGATGGGTTTCTTTCTCCATTCGTGAAATCCTGTTTTATAAAATTCACCAATCCTATCAATTCATATATCATTCCCATTTAGTAGCTAAAAGTATTTTAAAAATTTTAAGATCTGAAAATATTACTGGATTAAATAATTTTAGAAGATAGTAGAGAATAAATACCCACCAGTAATCCTACCACCATATCACTATACCAGTTTGGATTTTACCTGTTACTGCTTTTTACTTATGTCCAGTACTTTTTATCTACTTGGAATAAAAAAATCATAATTTACTTGTAGTGTGCTTTCTTAGAGGATTGTTTCATTGACATTGCTTCTGTTTTTCTATAATTTTTCTTTTTTCTTTTTTTGGTGGAACTGGGGATTGAACTCAGGCCCTTGTGCTTGCCAGGGAAGCACTTACTGTACTGAGCCATCTCCCTGGCCCAAAAATTTTCTATAATTATGCTAATTATTTTAATGCTGTCTAGTATTTCTGTTACCACTGCATAATTTATTATTCTTATGGTGGGATGTTTAGATTATCTCCAGTTTTGTGAGTTTAGTTGGGCTTTTTATTTTTATTAGAATTAGCATCAAGAGAAAAATTACCAAATGAAAGGATTGGAATTTTTATAAAGTTTGTTTTATACCTTACTTTGTTTCCCTAACTCATAACATCTTGGAGTATTTTACTGCTATCTGGCCATTATTGAGTCCTTGTTTTTATTCTATACAAAACAAAACAAAAACATATAAGAGGAATAATTTCTGTGACTAAAAATAATTGATGGACTGCAGGTGTAGCTCAGTGGTTGAGTGCTTGTCTAGCATATGAGAGTCCCTGGGTTCCGACCTTCTACTGGAAAGCATCCTAAAAAGCCAAACATGTATAAAATATTTATCTTTTTACTTACATGACTTTTGTTTTTTATGAGTAAGAAATAGTTTACTTAAGATGTAGCATTATGTACTTCATAAATTCATATTGAATGAATAAACATTTAGAGAGGCCAAGTACTTTAGTCAAGTCAAAGCTTTTAAGTATTTATGACTTGAAGGCTTCATTTAAATACAATTATAATACCTGATTCTGAAGTCACATTATGTTTTTTACATCAGTTACTTTTCCTATAAAAAAATCTGGCTATCATAGTTAAGGAGTTACCAATATACACAGTTAACTTAAATAGGACCATACATTATGAGTGTATTGTAGACATTAATTTTTTTAGTTTAAAAAATAGTTGTGTTATTTTTTTTTTTGGAACCTTGGATTGAACTTAGGCCCTTGTGCTTGCCAGGGAAGCGCTTATCCTCTGAGCCATCTCCCCAACCCCTTAAAAAGTAGTATTGACTTGTGTGACATTGAATCATAAAATATTGGCAACAAAGGGGCTGCTCCAATGAGAATGTAACCCAAAAAAACAATATAGAACACATGTCACTAAAATAGCAACTTGCTGTACTAGTATGGGGGTGGTGGTGAAGCAGTATTAATGTTTAATACGAATAAATTCACCAGGTAATTTTGAATATACTTTTTGTCTCCTAAAGCATTCCTCAGTGTTTAGTTTTACTTAATCCACATAGCCACTTTCAGGTGAGTAGGACAAAGAAAATTTTAACAGTGGAGAAATCTAAGGTATCGAGAGTTAGTATGACTTGTCAAGATTTATCCCACTCCATCTTTATTATTCAGTAGACACATTTACATAAGATGTGAGTGGTAGAATTCTTGCCTAGCCTGCATGAAGCTCTGAGTTCAACCTCTAGCACCACAGGAGGTGGGGGAGAATATGTATCACCTTTTGTAGAGTTTATCATGGTAAACATGGTAAAGTTGTGGTAGAAGGAGGGTATGAAATAGTATCCCTAGTACTATAAAATTAAGCAGTTTTTTTTCCTTTATTTTGAAGTACTGAGAATTGATCCTAGGATTTTTATACTGAATTTATCATTAACCCTTTATTTAATACTCAGTTAAATCTTTAGTCCTAAGTTGCCCAGGATGAGCTCAAACTTGTGATCCTCCTGCTTCAGTCTCCTAAAGTACTGTTGACTATAGTCATGTGTACCACATGTAGTTTGGGTTTTTTAGTTTCTTTTTATTGATTCAGTGTGCTTAAAAGATTAACATGGTAAATTACATTCTGCTTATTGTACGGTTAAGAATATTAACTCATGGGCAAGGAACCCTATTGAGTAGTTGATGGATTATAAGAAAATTCAGATGAAAAGATCTAGCAGAGGAAAGAATTTCTCAGACTTGTACGTTTTTACTGGAAGTTACTGCTACTTCTTACCTATGTGTGCTTCAATACTGATATTATACTGAAAAGGACGGCATTATGTTATCCTACCTTCAGTTCGAGTATTTTGTAGAAAAGAACAATATATCATCCTGCCTTTTTGGCAGTGGGTATAGAGTGCATAATTATAACATTTAGACAAAAATCTTTATTTGGTACAGGGTCTCTCTGTGCAACTTGGGCTCATAGTGATTTTCCTTCAGCCTTCTCAATGCCGGGATTACAGTGTACCACCATGCCCAGTTTTGGTGGCTGGCATGCCAGCATAGCATGCGGTACCGGGGATTAAACCTGGGCCTTTGCACTTCCCAGGCAGACACTTAGAACACTGAGCTATTTCTTAGGCCATGATTATAATTTTTTGCAGTACTTTTTAAGTATTGTCAGTAAATGACTATAGATAGTTAGAAATAAAACATACAAAGACTGTATAGCATTAGATTTTTATTTGCTGATTAGTTCAAAAAATGAATGTTGTATTTTATCATATTTAAACATTATAACTCAAAAAGTAGAGTATTAAAAATGTACTAAAGATTAATTAAATTAACTGGTTTATTTTCTAAAGAGAGACCTATATATGTACATGATTTGATTTTCTCATTCTAACACTTGACCAAAGTAAAGTCAATTTTTTCTTGACTTTACTTTCTTTTACTTTACTTTACTTTCTTGACTTGACTTTACTTTTCTTGACTGTGAGAAAAGATGCCTTCATTATAAGTAGAAGAATATATATCCAATTTGTAAAGCACCACACATAATGTCTCACATTTGATGCTCAGTAAATCTTAGTTTTATTGATTTACTTGTATATTAAACTATACAAGTATATTTGTATATAGTAGATGTATATTAAACATGTACTATAACCCAAAGTAATTTTAATTATGTTTTCCTCTCAAATTCTCTTTTATATTTCTATAGGTGTATCTACATCAGCAATCAAAATGGCAACAACAAGGCTTCCTTCCCCCAAAAGCTTAGTGAGTACCCCGACTCAGATTCTTGCACAGTTTCCTAAACAGCATCAACAATCTCCTAAGCAGCAGTTACATCAAGTACAACAACAGACACAGCCTACTGTGGCTCAGCCTTCTCTAGTGTCTCATCAGCAGCAGTCTCAGCAGTCTTCTTTGCCACCTGGTATAAAACCTACCATCCAAATCAAACAGGAGTCAGGTAATTGGAAAATATTTATAAGATATGCTCTGGGGCCGGGGAGATGGCTCAGTAGAATAAATGCTTCCCTGGCAAGCACAAGGGCCTGAGTTCAATCCCTGGTTCTGCCAAAAAAAAAAAAAAAGATATGCTCATTCTGTTCACCAGTTCTCTGAGTCTTTCAGTCTGTTGGTGTTATATATGTTCATTTATTTACATCTTCTTTGACATCTTTCTTTTCTCAGCATACAGATATTAGATTTGTACCTTTTTATTTTGTTTTGTTGGCATGGTTATAAATGATGGCATGATTTTAATTTCAATTTTCACATGTTTGTGTTTAGGGTATAAAGGTTAATACTGAATTTGTATCCTTTAACTTTACTAGTCTCACTTATTTCTAGTTGTCTTTACGTAGATTCCTTGGGATTTTCTACATAGATAGAAGTTTCTAGTTATGTGTAAATACATTTTCCCCATTGTTTCTAGTCAGTATCTGCTTCATTCATTCATTCGTTTTTCTTTATTCTTACATTTCTTTTTTTTCCCTTTTCTTTCTCTCTTTGCCCTTCCCTTCTCTTTCTTTTCTGTTCCCTTTCTTTTTCTTTCTGTTTTATTCTACTGGGTAGAACTTCCATGAATTAAGATTTGAAGGAGTAGGCCTCTTTGCCTTGTTACTAATTGTAAGGAAAAGACATTAGTCTTTACCATTTAATATGATGAAAGCTGTAGGTTTTTGTCAAGTTTATCAATTTCCCTTCCATTTATACTCATCTGGCACTTTTTAAAATCTTATTATTTGTTTATTTACTTGGTACAGGGTCTCAAGCAATTTGGACTTGTAGTGATCCTCCTGTCTCAGCCACTCAAGCTCTGGGATTATAGCTGTGTGGCACCACAACCCATTTTTGTGGCCAGCTTGGTACAGGGTAGTATGGCATGTGATAACTGGTGATTGAACCTGGGTCCTTGTAGTTGCCAGGCAGGTACTCAGACCACTGAGCTATCTTTCTGGCCCTGGCACTTTTTTTGTTTTTTTTTTTTTGGTCAAATGCCTTATTTTCTGTTTGATAGGATCATTCTTATTATTGTTTTGATATTTTTTTTTTTTCAGAACCGGGGATTGAACTCAGGCCCTTGCGCTTGCCAGGGAAGTGCTTATTCCACTGAGCCATCTCCCTGGTCCCTCTTTTGATATTCTAGATTACACTGATTTTCTATTGAGTTAGCTTTGTGTATCTGAAATAAATCCCAGTTGGTTATGGAAGGTTTTTATATATTGCTGGATTCAGTTTTTGGATAGAAGCAAGAGTAGACATTGTGGGCTTATTCCTTATAGTTGTAGAGCTTTTCATGTTTTATAAAGCTGATCTGCACACATTCTTTTCAGTTTTTGTTTATCTGTTAAAGACCACTTCATCTTCATTTTTGAAAGATAGTTTTGCTTGTTGTGACATTTTCTGTTCTGAAAGTGTAAAAAAATGACATCACCATTCTACCATTTTAAGTTCATTTTTACATATCCTCTTCAAGTTCTTATCCAAAAGCAGATTTTATGTTGGTGCAATAATTTTTTTCTTTTTGTAGTTAGTACATGATGTAGTGCGCTGTTCTTTAAAAGAAAATATTTTTAAAATCAAATAACTGATGTTCTTGGTCTATACAGTTTTCAACATCTTTTTGATTATTTTCTGTTTAGCTCTTGAGGTGAGGTCTTACATGAGCCATTGTGGCATATATTTATAATCCCAGCACTTGGGAGGCTGAGGTAGGAAGATCTTGTGAGTTGAGTCCAGCCTTGGTTACATAGATATTGTGTCTTAAAAAAAGCATCAAGATGAAGAATTTTGTTATTGTAATGTTTTAGTTTCATTCCTGGAATGAGAGAAATTAGGGAAGATAGGAATTTAGGAACAGAAGTTTATAGTTTCATTAATATTAAAACATCTGTAGGTAAGATTGATTAAATATGTATGATTATTACTCTCTTGGGTTGGTATAAGGGACATGTATTAAAAAATTTGTACTGAGATAAATCTTTCTTCTTTCAAAGGTGTTAAAATCATCACGCAACAGGTTCAACCAAGTAAAATCTTACCCAAACCAGTGACTGCAACTCTACCCACCAGTAGCAATTCCCCAATTATGGTAGTTAGCAGTAATGGTGCAATTATGACAACTAAACTGGTAACTACTCCTACTGGTAAGTTCTTGTGGATACCAGTTGTTCATTTATATAGTCATCAAGTAATTTCTTTTTACCAGCAATATGTTTGACACTAAACATCTAGAAATGAATGAGACAATTCTTCAGAGGTTTTTCTTGACACGCTGTGCCCCCCACCTCTCTGAAATTAGCTTTCTCATTCTTTCTTTCTTTATTTTTTTGCAGTACCAGGGATTGAACTCAGGACCTTGCGCTTGCCAGGCAAGTGCTTATTTACTGAGCTATCTCTTCCTGGTCCTAGCTTTCTCATTCTTTTTCATGGTACTCAGTTCTTTTCATTTATAGCACTTATCACATGTCTAATTACTTAGCTCGTTGTTGTTTTGTTTTCTTTGTTTAGACTAGATGCTTCAAATACATGAGTACAGAGTGTGCATGCCTACACACATGTACACACATACAGCATATGCTTGCCAATAGTTGCTCAGTCAGAATTTGTTGAGCAAATGAAAACATTCCCAATCCACAAGGGTGTTACTCTGATGCAGTTGAGAGTTTGTATTACATTAGTGTGTTAATGTTAATAGAGATAGTGGGAAGCACGAGGTACCAGTAAGCTTCCATAAGAGAGTGATCAGCCCATGCTTGGGGAAGTGACAGTGTAGATCACTTAAAACAGCATATCCTTTGGGACCTTTAGCAGGCTACTTAATCTAAATCTTTTTCTTGTTTAAATGGGATAGTACAGTGCTATACAGGTTCAGGAATGTTTCTATTTATATATAGTTTGGTTTGCAAACAAGCATTGGGCAAAATTTTTGTTTTTGTTTGCAAACTGCATTGGGTGACAAACATGACTGCAGTCATCTTTCCCACACAAATGCAAATGTGGCAGTCTATGTTTTGTTTGTTTTAATTTTTAGCAGTTTAGGCAGGCCTTGAATTCACTATGCAACCCAGGCTGGCCTCAAATTCATGGCAATCCTTCTGCCTCAGCCTCTGAGTGCTGGGATTACAGGTGTGTTTCACCATGCCTGACCAATGTGACAGTCTTTTCCAAAATCATGAGCCAAGTTCATGAACTGAGGCGCCATCGTAATACTTAAGATTATTATTTTAAGTGTTAAATATCATCAATATGTAAAAATTCCCTTATAATGCTCAGTAGCAGTTAATATTAGAATTAGCCATTTCTATTATTTTAAATGTTTAGGAGAAAGTATATAAATTGTATAAAAGGATATCTATCTTGGTTTTATGAGCTGTCGTTTATTGGCTAATATGTAAAGGACTGTGCAAACATTGAGCTTACTCTCTGTTATTAGTCCTGTTTTCAGTGAAGCAATTTGCTCATGGCGACGAAGTTAATAAAACCTGGGATTTGAACCCATACCTGTTTAACTCAAATCTTACGTTTTATTTTTATTTTATTTTTTACAACTTATGCTAAGATATACTTGATATGAAATTTACTGCTTTCAAATGTACATTTTATTGGCATTGAATACATGTATGTTGTTGTGTAACTGCCATTGCCATCCATTTTCAGAACCTTTGTTTTTCCACACTGAAACTCTGTAACCAAAAACACTCCCATCTTCCTTTTCTTTCAGTGCTTGACAACCACCATTTTACCTTCTGCCTCTATTTTAAACACTATTATTCTTACATTAGCTATATCATTCTTACTACAAGTTCTCTTTGACTTAATGATAATTGTATTTTTTCTCATGTTAGGGATAGTAAAAAATAAATTCGTGTCTGCTGTATTAAAATGTGTTTCCTTTATAAAGCAAAAGCTGAAGTTGAAATCTTTTTCATTTATAATTCAGAGTATTCAAATTTTGTGTCCTTGTGGCATATTTACTTTGCACTAGGTTTTTAAAATTCTGATGTGTGCTTATAACCAGTTTAAATTAATTCTATTTAATGTTTCTTTGCTCCTCCCTTGTTTGACTACTAGTTATATTTTTGAAACATGGATAACTTGCTACCAGCATTTTTTTCAAGATGAGAGAATTGTTGAAAATGATCATGAAAAAGTTTTCACTTTTTGAAGGTGTTGTCATTAATTTTGTTTTCCCCAAGTTTAGTAATTCTTATTTTAGAATAATCCTTCTGAGTTACTGAATTTGTAAAACACTATAACAGTCTCATCTAGCTGGTGTATAATACCTGTTTGGGAAAGAGTCAAGTACTAGAACTAATTGGGAAGGTTATAAAATCTTCTGAGCAATATAAGGAAAAAATATTCTGACAGATAAGTTAAGGTTGAAAAAGTATGAAAATGCAGAAAATCTTTGGCAGAAGTATTCCTTGCTATTCTTGGCAGCCTCAACATTAATCTCTGGTAAAGTTATGCTTTAAAAGATGGAAATATATTTAGATGGTATAACAGTACAGAACAGTAAAAGTTTATAAAATTTTAGGCAAGCACCTTATTTTCTCAGTGCTGGTACTGGGTTTGGCACTCAGATAGTCCCAAACAGTTGCAGAGGCCTTAAAATTTCTAGCAGAATCATCTAAAATGCTATGATGAGAAAGATTATTAAGTTTAAGTTTCTTTTGACATAAAACTAATGAAAGAAGGGAGCAGGGTTAGCTCTACTGTTTCTTGGATTAGTAACGATGCAACATCACAAAATTTTATTTGTAAAATTAATTCACATTGACTTGGCTTTGTTTCTTGCTATGTGCCTTAAAACTAGCTATAAAACTGTAAATTATAATGTCTTGAAATTCTGTTTTCAAATTAAAGCAGTGTTGATTCAGTTACACTGAATTCTGAGTAAACTTTATAAATTATCATTTTTCTGTAAGCAATGATTTTTTTTTTTCTTTTTCTTTGGCTTTTTCCTTTTTATAGGCACACAGGCAACATATACCAGGCCAACAGTGAGCCCATCCATAGGTCGGATGGCTGCAACCCCTGGAGCTGCAACCTATGTGAAAACTACCAGTGGTAGCATCATTACAGTAGTACCAAAATCATTAGCTACCTTGGGGGGCAAGATAATTAGCAGTAATATAGTTTCCGGTAGGTATGTCTTAAATATGTGACTTTTGTTGTGTAGGTGACCTTCAGTGAGAGGGAAAATGGGTATTTCAATATTGAAGAATTTTGTTTGATCTGTTTTTTATATAGAAATCTAACAGTTTGTTTTCAGCCTTTATGTTTAGTGATTAAGTATAGTCTTTAGTTTTACTATTTAATATTTACATATAAAACATGACAGTTTAAAATTAGAATATTTAGTTTGTAATCATAAAGATTATGGTTTATATTTACATAGAAATTTAAAAGTTTTATTTTTGTTTCATTCATCATAGGGCATTTGTACTTGTACATGATAAAGCCTAATTCTTCTTTTCTCATTTCCCTCCCCTTATTTCTCTTCCCCTCTTTATTTACAAAAGCTTTTTATTTTTTCCTTTTCTCATTTTGCATAGAGGTATTTTTATTTACAAAATTTTTTCTTTTTTGGTACAGGGGATTGAACTCTGTACTTTGTGTTTGGCATTCAGACACTTATGCCACTGTGCTATGTCCCCAGGCTACCAACTATTCTTTCATTTGTCAACCCATTAAGACCTCTTAACAGCTCTTAAAATAATTGTTACTATGTTCACTTCACAAATGAGAAATTTGGGGTAGAGGTGTTGACCTATCCAAGGCAGCACAAGTTAGAATAATGCAATTGTTTATACATCTAAATATGTTGAAGGAATATAGTTCAAAGTTATTTCAATTACTAGTGTCACTTTAGTTCATTAAAAGCAAAAATATTTGAATATCTGTTTGACTTTCACCATTTATGTTTGCTTTTTGAAAATTATTTAGATAATGGTGATTAACCATGTGCCTATTTTATGGCATATTGAAACCTTACTTGGTTTTTATGGACTCATTAATCCCTAAAATATTTGGGTTGTGGACCCTATAGTGGAATGTTAAGATATGTGTGTTTTCATTGAGTATTAATTTTTAATTAAATTGATGTAAATAGTCTCTGATTAAGCAAGGCTTTGGATTTTAATTTTATAGACTAATCATATTTTGTACACCCCTGGTGAGTTATTCTAACTTTACCAAGTCAAAGGCTTAAAGTTCCTGGCAGTAACTTGATGTTGCTGATAATTCAGGGAATGAAAAAAAACAAACAGGCATGGTATTTGGCATAAAACACCATATTGAAAGCTGTCAATTTTGGCACTACTTTTAAGTGTAAGTGAGAAAATCCAGTGTTTGCCAAACCAAGGAGGGTGAAATCAGTAGGGAAAGAGTCATTATATGCCAGCTTTTAAGAGGATATTTTATATAACACAGTTAAGTGCAAGTTATAATGTAGTACTTGAAAATATCTTCAAATAATACACTTAATTAAACATTTTAAAATGTTTTGCATTGGTTAATAGCATTTTATAATTTTAAGGTATTTTCTTTATGTATGAATTTTAATGTTATATAACTTGAACAAATGTTTAGATGTCATGGACCCTCTAATTTTAGACCTTATGCATAATTTATCTGCTTTGTTCTTGGCTAGAGCAATATTAACCAAGTATATTTTCCTAGAAGGAAAGATTTGATTTGAAATATATATATGTGATATATAGATACACATACACACTTATTATACATAAGTACATATTATCTGCCTGCTGTTAAATATAAAACTGCTTGTGGTTAGTTGCTGTTTCTGCTAACCACAGGTATATTTGTGAAGAATTCTTAAACTTCTCCAGCATAGGGGATATACTTGGTGTAGCTGAAACAACTTTGTTATGTAGAGATTATTATGTCTTTGTTTCTTTCACTGTTTTGATGCTTTCATCCCAAGTTTTCCTGTTTTTGGCTACTATAAACTAATTCTAATATACATCACTGTGTTTTGTATAAAGATAGTGTCTTATGTTATACTGTTATTGTTCCATGTTAGTTTATTAGTAGCTTTTTTTTTTTTTTTTTTTTTTTTTGTGGAATGCTTGCCAGGCAAGCGCTTATTCTACTGAGCTATCTTCCTGGCCCCTATTAGAAGTTTTTAATACCTGTGATATATTTATAGCGTACTAGTAGCCTGAATGAGTAAATTTAGAGTTTGTTGCCTTCATTCATGAGCAGATAATAAGTTTGAGTTTCCTTTCCTCTAAATAAGAAATTTTCCTAAAATAGACATCTAGTAATAAAAATGAAGACCTGAATAGTAATGATAGGCTGGGCATGATGTCACATGCATATAATTCCAGCATTGTGGAGGCTAAGGCAGCAGGATCTCAGAGTTCTAGACCAGCCTGGGCTACATACTGAGTTAAAGGCTAGCCTGAAGTATGTACTAAGATTCTTTTTCAAAAAAACTTAAGTACTAAACAACAACAAACTAGTCCTTTTGTTTTGAAGAGTTTAAAACAGCATAAAGAATATTTAGAGCTGGCCAAATAGCTAAGTGGATTAAAACACCTGCAAGAAGGCACAGGGGGCTAGTTTGATCCCCAGGCCTGCCATGCTGGTGTGCTGAGAGGGCGATTGAGACTGAGCATGGTAATGTGTGCCTTTAATCCCAGCACTTGGGAGGCTGTAAATAGGCAGGTCACTATGAGTCCAATCTACCACCCACAGAATGTGTTAAAATTTAAGATTATTCCCTGTATGATTTTTTTTTTTTTTTTTTTGCAGAACCAGGGATTGAACTCAGGCCCTTGCACTTGCCAGGGAAACACTTATTCCACTGAGACATCTCCCCAGCCCCTCATTTCCTGTATAAATATTGGTGTAAAAATGTATAGTAAAAAATTAAGATAGGGCTATGATAGTATTCTCTCATATCTCATAAATTTAACCATTTTTTTCATAATTACATCAAGGTTTTTTTGTCATAAGGCCATGTTATATACAGTGCAACAAAATATGATGAATGTTTAAAATTAAAAAGAAAATTATTGCAGTAAAATATACATTACCATTAATGTCTATCAGAGTCCTGTCACACTTCAAACACATTCTATCATTCTTGCCACTTTTTCAAGCAGTTTTGGATGTCTGTGTTCTTGAGTGTAAGTGTCTTTAGTTGTACTGTCATGGCTGCCTGAATAGATTCAAAACAAATACATTCATGGTCATTTGGGGAAGAGCGGAAAGCCATGTAGAACCAGATCTGGTGAGTAAGATGGATGAGTGTATACCACATGTTATAGGCCTGTCTTTCTGTTAGATAGTATTTAACTTGTTCTGTGTTTTTTTTTATCATAACTTTTAGTGACACTTGTACATAGGTTACTTTTTAAATTCTAACTTCTTTTGTGAAATAGCCTAGCAAGTAGGTGCATGTGTTCACAGTACTTTCTAAAAAGGTTATGTTTTTCTTTTTAAATAAGCAATTAACTAGAAAGCATGACTATTCTTATAGTTACTTAACCCATATATTGTAGAGTCAAATATTTCTTTATATTAATATATATAAGATAACTGTTAATAAGATTTTTCCATATATTGTAGAGTCAAATATTTCTTTATATTAATATATATAAGATAACTGTTAATAAGATTTTTTTGGTGAGCCTTGTTAAGTAATGGTTGAAGAAATATTTTATGCTGAAGAGTTCATAGATGAACTCTTCTTGACCTTGGGCTTGATTTTGAGTTTTCTTTTTTGTCTTGAAGCAGGGTTTTTATATATAGTCCAGGCCAGTGTTGGGCTCAGGATATAGCTTGAACTACTTATCCTCTTGCCTCAGCCTCCTGGGTGTGGGACTATAGGCATGTATTGCAATGCCTAGCACATGATTTGATTTTGATTCTCTAAATCTTTAATGCAGTGTTCAGAGCTGTTATTTATATACTTTTTCATTCATTCATCACCCCATTCTTAGAATAAAAAATCTTACAATATTACCTAAGAGACCAAAATTGTCAGGGTGATTTAGGAATCTGAATAGTAAAGTTTGAGCCAGTAAATTTCTGTTATTTTTTAAGGTGGACTATCATAATGTTCCAACTTGTATAAGCATCTTTTAAAAAAATTCCTAAAATCATCAGAATTACAGGCCATTGTGATCCAAATGTGACATATTGTTATTTGTACCCATTGTGATTTTGCTTTTTTAAAGCATAGGCTGTGTAGGTGAGTTCTTGTTGTGCTGTGAGCCAAACACTGTGTAACATGTTGTGAAGCATAGACATGTATAGTTTTATTCTGTTCCATAATAACCTGTTATTGTATGAGAACTGTAAACCCATTAATATGAAATCATAGAAGAGCCCCTCTTTTTTAAATCAGTGAATTAAAAGCTGGTGTACAGTTCAAAGGATTTGTACCAGGATTTTCAAGTTGGACAATTACAAGAATATAGTGCATACATTTTTTATAGGTAGATTTGAGATGTAGAAATATAAGCAAGTTATGAGAAAATATATGCAAGATAATGTAGTTTATACCAGTAGATATACCCACAATTTAGGTCTTAATGTTGATTAGATAAATTTGAGCTTCTTTCTCATACTTTATGTAGTTCTGCAGGTTAACAAAAGCAAACATTGAATCTAACTTGGTTAATATTTTTTCCTTCCTTCCTTCCTTCCTTCCTTCCTTCCTTCCTTCCTTCCTTCCTTCCTTCCTTCCTTCCTTCCTTCCTTCCTGTACTTGGGGTTGAATTCAGGACTTTGGGCTTGCCAGGCAAGCACTTATTCTACTGAGCCCTGACCCTAATTGGTGGCTGTTTCTGTGTTCACTTTGTTGTTGTTTTTGTGGCACTAGGGATTGAACCCAAGGCCTTTACACTGAACGACATCCCAGCTCCTAGCCCCCACTGCTCACTACCCAAACTTGCAATCCTTTTCCTCTGCCTCCCAGTGTAATTACAGGCATGTACCACTACTACCCTTTTTTAAATCATATAACATGTGGATTATTTTTGTTCCTAAATTTCCTAATAGTCTATTGGTATATGAATCTTGATATTTACCTTGAATATTATGTTTGAAGAGGAATAGAGATTTCGATTTATTTCATTTAACTTGTCAGGAAAGGAATAGTGATGGTTGAGTGGATACAGTAGTGACGTTTTCATTTGAATTTGGTGTATAGGTATGTAGCTTATGACTGCTTTTAAGAGTCAGTTCTTAATATTTCTTAGTCGGGTAATTTGTGTAAACTTACTGTTCACTACCTTCATTTTCATCCCATCATAGCATTCACATACCATTTAAAGATGTCATTGACTAAAGAATATTGTGTATAACATAAACCAAAATAATCAAGCATCATTATTCCTTAATTCAGGCCTCCTTTTCTTCCTCTTTCTCTAAGGAACAACTACCAAAATCACTACAATCCCAATGAGTTCCAAGCCCAATGTGATTGTTGTGCAAAAAACTACAGGAAAAGGAACAACCATTCAAGGCCTCCCAGGCAAAAACGTTGTCACAACATTGCTAAATGCTGGAGTAAGTAAGAGTGTGCACTGCAGACTCAGCTGTCTTGATTTAGCACTACAGTGATTTAGTAACTTAAGACACTACCAACTGATAGCCATTTATCACAGTAATTTACTCATAATGGCTCACAGCTGGATCACTTGTGATTACGATATAGATGCTTAGCTTGCTCCAAATGAAGAATTCCTCTGGCTTATCCACAAGAGGACTTTTTTTGGACAATAGTTTCATTCCTGCTTATGGCCAGTAGATAATGACTTAGTGTTTAGCTTACTTATGTTGGGCAAAGAGAATTATTTGGGTTTAAATTGATATTAATTGATGGGAATGTGTTTTTTCACTTTAATTTTTCATTTTTACTGCTAAGCTGAGATTAAAAAGTGATTGATTTGTAGCTGTTAAACCAGCTGTTAAAAGGCTAAGAGGTTCAGAGTTAGACAAACTTGGGGTTTTGTGTCTCAGTATTGTAGCTGCTTGACAGTGGGGGATTTATTCAGTATCTCTAGTCTTGAATTTCCTCATGTTTGCATTAGGAGTAACAGTTGTCCTTTTGAAAGTGCTTAAAACAATGTCTCCTACATAGAAAATCCTCAAGCAATGGTTTTCATATTATTTTTGACATTTAATTGTTAAGCCTTTGTAGTGTTCTTATCTTTCCTTCACTAGAAAAATTGAATGCCATGCTTCATTTTACTAGGCTTCATGGAATTTCTTAGGCATCATTGTCTTAAGGTATTAGAAAAAGTCTAAGTACTTGATTTTTTCAACATGTAGAGAAACAAGATTATTTGTAGTTTGAATTTACATCATAAGCCAAAAATAAGCTAGGAGCAGAATTCAGGTTTTCAGAATCCTTATTAATATGGTTTATAGTTCATATTATTTAATATGTAAGAGGGGATGCCATGTACTAAAGGTTCTGTGTGAACAGAGAGATCCAAAAGCCGCTTGTAAATCATAGCTACTGTAAGATAACAGATCAGAGCATCAGTGTGACAGAGCCAGTGGTCACAAAGTAAGTAGTTCAACATGTAAGATCATTTTTTCACTGCTCAAAACCATCTGCTTATATTTGCTTCTTGTTCACATATCCACAAGACTTGTCAGAAGAGCATTTGGAAAAGATAAGCTTGCTCATTGATTTCATTGTGGTCCTCAAACTTGTGCAGGGCTTATCAAGCCATTTATTGATTTATTTTGGCAGAACCAGGGGTTGAACTCAGACCCTTGCACTTGCCAGGGAAGCGCTTATTCCACTGAGCCATCTCCCTGGCCCCTACCAAGCCATTTAGGGTCTGCCCAATTACAGTCTTGTGGCTGCTGGCAAATGACTTAGAGCTCTTTTCAGAAATGGCTGTCTGAGGGGTATGAATGTGTTGAAATAATCATACAGTGGGCAAGTAGTTTGTTTTCCTTATAGTAGATGAATTTAGGATTTTGTAACTGCATTTTGCTCTTATTCAGAGTTTTTTTAGACATCTTACCTCAGTGTTTTTGTTGGGTGCTAAGTTTTGAAGATCACATATTTAGATGATTATATCTGAATATTAAGAAAAATTGAAATGGTGAAAATTGTGAGATATATTTGCTTTTTAATTTTATGAATTTTTAAGTTTTATAGACGTTTTCTGAGATGAGCTCTTGCAGTGGGGGCCTCAAACTTGTGGGTTAAGTGAGCTTCCTGCTTTAGCTTCCCAAGAGGTGGAGATTATAGATATATGTCTCAATCCCTTCCTTAAGTTTTAATAATTTAGTAAAATCATTGTACTTGAATTTAATTTAGTTAAATTCAAGGAAAAAGATGTTAACATTAAGAAAGATTAGAGAATGGTACTTAAAGTAAACCATATGAAAATATAAAAAATGGTGAAAAGTTAATAGGCTTAAGTTACCTATATAGGACCAAAGTGATACTAATAACATATCAATAATAAAAGATGGGAAATACCTTAATTTTTTTAATATAACCTTAGAAATAATGTTAATATCTGTATTGTATTCATCTTTTGCATACACTTTTCACATAGGTATTCTGTATACCTATGTAATTTCATATATAAATTTAGGGAGTTTATTTTGTATGTGGACATTTAGCTATAGGTATATTCAGTAATTTTTTATTAAGTATTAATTTCAGATACATTAGAAAATAAAAATAAATATGGGGAGTGAAACTTACAATTCCAAAGTTTAGAGATAATCATTTATATTAATCTACATTCTGTATAATCCTTTTAGTATCTGCATTTACTGAAGGGATTACTATTATAAGTACCTTTTCCTCCATTTTTGTGATGCTGGGATTGACCCTGGGGCAAGTGCTTTATCAGTAACTTATTTAAGTCTTGAGATAGAATTTCACAGAAGTGTTCAGGTCTACCTCAAATTTTCAGTCTTTTTGCTTCTTGGGAAGCATGGATTACTGATGGGTACCAGTATGCCCAGCTAATGAATATTCTTATGTGATAATTTAAAAAAACTCACTCATCAGAATATAATTAAGTTTTGGGGGGCAGTATAAATTTGGTCAAACATATACTCAGCCACTTTAACAAAAGTGCCAAACACATTCACTAGAAGAAAGATAGCTTCTTTAATAAATAGTGGTAGAAAAACTGGCTCTTCACATGCTGAAGATTAAAATTGGACACATATCTTTCACCATATACTAAAGTAAATTTGATACAGATTGAAGATCTAAATACCAAAATAGAAACATTAAATTTGCTGGAAGGTAGAACAGGTAAAACACTTGAAGACACTGGTGTAGGCAAAAAACTATGAATAAACCCTAATCTCACAGAAACTATCACAAAGAACAACTGGGATCTCATCTTACTAAAAAGCTTTTGCACATCAAGAGAAACCAAGTGAGTGAAGAGACAGCCCACATTGTGGGAAAAAATGCTTACTAGTTTTTCTTGAGTCAAAGATTTATTATTAAGAACATGTAAAGAAGAATTCAAAAAAATCAGACCTCTAGAATTTAAAGACCCAATCAAAAAATGAGCGTCTCAGATGAATACATATTTCTCAGAGTAAAAAAAGCAAATAAATATGTGATAAATGTTCAACATCACTGGTCATTCAAGAGATGCAAATTAAAACAACACTGAGGCTGACGAGATAGCTAAGTGGTCTAAAGCATCTGCTTAGGCAAGTGCACAGGGACTGGGATTTGATCCTGGGTACCACATGCTGTGCCAGCCCCCCTCCAGGGTGGGCTGAGCCGGCCACAAAAAGCAAAAACACTGAGATTCCCTCTCACCTTGGAGAGAATGGTTATTATCAAGTAATCAACCAATGACAAAGGTTGGAGGGACTGTGGGGAAAAAGGAACTCTTTCCACTGTGGTTGGGAGTGTAGACTGGTAAAACCACTGTGGAAGTTAGTGTGGAGATTCCTCAAAAAAACTAGGCCTGGAGGTTTCATTCAAGCCAGCTATTTCCCTTCTGAGTATTGTCCCAGAAGAATTGAAAACATTGGACCACAGCGATATATGTGTACCCATGTTTAAAGCAGTGCAATTTGTCATAGCTAAATCTTGGAAACAACCCAAATGCCCATCATCTGAGGAATAGATAAAAAAATGTGGTATTTTTATACAATGGAATACTACTCAGCATAAAGAAGGATAAGCTAGAGACTTATAGATAGATTAATGCAACTCGAGACCATACTCATAAATGAAATAAACTAGACACACATGTAAACATATTGTTTTCCTCATATGAGAAATTGATAGAGTAAATAAGATCCAAAGTGTACAGTAGATACTATAAAATGGGAAAAAACTTCACAAGAAAGAGAAACTGGGGTGGGGGGAAGGAGAAGAAAAGATATATATCAAGGATATAGCTCAGTAGCCTGTCAAGTATGAGGCCTGAAGTTCAATTCCTGGTACAAGAAAAAAAAAAAAAAACATTGTTTTTGTGAGGCAGAGACAGAAGGATTGTTGTGAGTTTAAGACTAGCCTTGCTATGAAATGAGCTCAAGGCCAGCCTGAACTCATGGCGAGATCCTGTCTTAAAAATACACATACCATGTGTATAATAATTAAGATAGTTATACTAATTTCTTTTCATTGAAAAGTTTGTGCATATTGTTTGAACAATTAAATGCTGATATGTTGAACCCTGAGGAAGTAGTTTCAAGATAATAATATTCAATGTATTAGTTTTTGTTGCCCTCCTATTATCTTGTTTTGTAAGATAATAGGAGGGTAACATTTTTTTCTTTAAAAAATGTGAAAAAAGAAAACTGGGCAATGAATTCTGAGTTTATTTGAACTAAGTCTAGCATTTTTGATTTCTTAGAAACAGTGCTTTTAGGGGTTGGGGAGCTAGTTCAATAGAATAAGTGCTTGCCTGGCAAGTGTAAGGTCCCGAGTTCAATCCCTAGTTCTGCAATTAAAAAAAAAAAGAAACACTACTTTGTTATATAACTTCATTTATCATTATGCTAAAACTTTCTTTGTTTTTTTGGTAAAAGGGTTTTTTATTATTTAAATGTATATAAATGTCTTTTATAATTATTGGCATCAATTTAGGGAGAAAAAACTATTCAGACAGTGCCAACAGGAGCAAAGCCAGCTATCATCACTGCTACAAGACCCATCACTAAAATGATTGTAACTCAGCCAAAAGGAATAGGTTCTACAGTTCAACCAGCAGCTAAAATCATCCCAACAAAAATTGTTTATGGCCAACAAGGGAAAACACAGGTATGGTATACGATACAGTGATTTATTTATTTATTTATTTTGGCTCACATATTTTATGTTCTTAAATTCCCAGGTAGAAATTTCAAAGAAAAGATTAATATTAAAACAACCCAAATTATTGAAAGTTTGCACTGAATGTAAGTATTAACCTATTTTTATCACCTGTGGTTTTTTTTTTCCAGCAGTTAACACTCCCCCAGTACCAGAGATTGAACCTAAAGCTTTTGCACTGAGCTGTGTCTCCAGCCTTTAAAAATTAATTTTAAAACATTTATTAGTGCATGTTTGTAATACATAATGTTTGTATTCCTTGTTGGGAGTTGATGCATTTTAATTCCTTTTTTCAGTCCCTTTTCCTTCCTCGCCCTCTATCTCCCTTCTCTCTCTCTCTCTCTTTCATTTTGTTTTGTACTAGGAATCAGACTTCAGCTTTTATGCTTGCTAGGCAGGCAATCTGCTGCTGAGCTATATCCCCTGTCATCCCTCCATTTCTTGATCTCATCCCCTTTCAGAAAGTTCTGTTTCTCTTCTTATTATTATCTGTCTTTTATTTTGCTTTTCATTTAAACTTTGAGTTTTTCACATAAGTGAAACTGTAAAATTTAAATGTGTGTGTCTTGATTTATTTCATTTGCCATTAGGGTCTCAAGGTGGTGCCATCATTTTCCACACATGACTGAAGTTTTTCTTTATGGGAGGATAGTACTACTTTTGCGTAAATACCAGTTTCTTTATCCACTCATTTGTTGATGAACTTATAAATCTCTTCCAAGATTTAGCTATTATTAATTGTGCTGCTATAAACAAGGGTATATATACATGTGTCACTATAATATGTTTTTAACATTTTTTGGAAGATACCTGGAAGGGGAATAACTAGATCAAATGGAATTTCTGGTTTCTTTGTTTTGAGGAATGTCCACAATGATTTCCAAAGTTATTGTAATAGTTTACATTCCCACCAACAGTATAAAAGGATTTGTTTTTCTGTAGTCTTGCCAGAATTTATTATTATTTGATTTCTTGACGATGGTTATTTTTTCTGGGATAAGCTAGAATCTGTGGGCCAGCCAAATAGCTCATTGGATTAAAGTACCTGCTTTAATCCCTGGGCCTGTACTGGCCCAGTCCCGGGGTGTGCTGAGACAGAATTTAAGACTGGGCATGGTGGTGCACCTCTGTAATCCCAGCACTTGGGAGGCTGTGAACAGGTGGATCACTACAAGTCTGATCTAGTAGTGAGACCCTGTACATCATCCTTTAGACCCTTCCCTAAACTACATTAAAAAAAAAAAAAAGATGGAATCTGTTTTGTTTCTATTTGCATTTCTGTAATGGACCATGATGTTGAGTATTTCATTATGCATTTATTAGCCATTTCTACTATTTCTTTTTTTGGCAGAACTGAGGATTGAACTCAGGCCCTTGCGCTTGCCAGAGAAGCACTTATTCCACTGGGCCATGTCCCCAGCCCTCATTTCTACTTTTTCTGTGAACTGTTCATTACAGTTGCCTACTTTTTGATTTTTTTTTTTTTTTGTCTGTTTGATTTGGGGGTATAAATTTTGAGTTATTTATTTTTTGGTATTAGTCCTCTGACTGAGGAATAGGTAGCAAAATTTTTTTCCCATTCTATATATTTTAAAGAAGAAATTGTATTTTCACTCGTTGGGTTTCTTTTTTTTTTTGATGTATAAGCTTTTTAATTTGACATTGTCCCATTTATTGATTCTTGGTACTATTTGCTGTGCAACTGAAAGGACTTACTTTTTAGTAAGTCCTTGCCTATTCCTGTTAATTCAGGAATTTTACCTACTTTTTATCTTCTAGCATGTTAATGTTTCTCTTTTAACATTTATGTGTGATCCAGATATATGGATCTAGACTCACTCTTCTGCAAATGGATATCCAATTTTCCTAGTAGCCAGAGATTATCTTTCCTCTAGTGTGTGTGTTTTTGGCTTATCAAAAATCAAACAGTTCAACATACTTGGGCTTTTTTAAATTTTTCATCTCTTATTCTGTTCCATTGATCATTTTTGTACCAGTACCTTTTTTTTTGCAGGAGGTCATATTAGCTTTGTAACGTACATTTCATTGTTTACCTAGGGTTGCTTTTGCTGGTCTAGGTCTCTTCTTGTTCCATGTAAGTTTTAGAATTGTTTTTTCTAGTTCTGTGAAGAATGCTGTTGGGGTTTTAATTGGGATTGCATTACATCTGTGTATAAGTAAGTATGGCCATCTTGACCTAAAACCAAACCTTGTTTTGGTTTTACCTATTAACCTGTTTATTCAAAAACAGGGTGTCTTTCCATTTTCAGAAGTCCTATTTGATTACATTTTACAGAGTACTGTATTTTTCACCATAGAGTTTTTTCACTTGGTTAGGTTATTTCCTAAGTAATTTTTCTTGTTACTATTTTCAGTGGTATTTTCTCACTGATTTCTTTCTCTGTGGGTTCATTATTAAGGTAAAGAAATGCTATTGATTTTTGGGTGTTGATTTTGTATTCTGCTACATTACTGAATTTGGTTATTAATTTTAAGAAATTTTTGATGTGTTTTTTGAGGTGTTCTATGTAGAGGACCATGTCATCTGCAAATACTGGTGTTTTGATTTCTTTTCCTATGTGTTTCCCTTTTATTTCACTTTCTTGCCTAATTGCCCTGCCTAATATTTTCTTTTTAATTTTGTTATTTATTTATTGGATACAGGGTCTCACTATGCAGTTCAGACTTATAGTGATCCTTCTGTCTGAGTCTCCCCAGCACTGGGATTACAGGCATGCACCACTGTGCTGGGTTTCAGAACCAGCACCATGCGCCTGGGTTCCAGAGCCGTCGCAGCATGTAATATCAGGATTGAACTCAGTTCTTTGTGCTTGCCAAACAAGCAGTTAGATTATTTGGCTATCTTCCCAGACCCTGCCTAATGTTTTGAGTACTATGTTGAACAGAAGTATGGATATGGATATCCATGTCTTGCTCTTGATTTTAGAGGGAAAGCTTTCTTATTTGTTTATGGGAAAGGTTTTTCTCATAATACAATGTTTGTTATAAGTGGCTTATATCAGATGTCAGAGCTTTCTATACCTATTTTCTTCAGCATTTTCATCATGGAAGGATTTTGTCAAAGACTTTTTCTTTGTTGAAATAATCGTGTGATTTTTATACTAGCTTCTGTTTTATGTGATATATTACATTTATTAATATGTAAATGTTAGGACATCTTTGCATGCCTGGGATGAAGCCTGCCTACTTTGTCCATGATTTATGATCTTAATTCATTTGTATTAGGCTTGCCAGTATCCTTTTTTTCATTATTATTATTATTTTTTTTTTTTTTTGGCAGAACCAGGGATTGAACTCAGGCCCTTGTTCTTGCCAGGGAAGCACTTATTTCACTGAGCCATCTCCCCAGCCCCTCTTTTTTCATTATTATTAATAAAATACTTCATTATAAACTTTTCCAGAATATAAACTGATTTTGTACCAAGACTCTTTGAAACTTTTAGAACTATATGTAACATAAGATTATTATTATTATTATTATTATTATTATTTATTCATTTTCCACTTTCCAATCTAGAAAATATACTGCAAGTTAACAAGGAGGAAAAAAATCTAAACTGCTTTATAAAGAAAAATCAAAAGCCATAAAAATACTCAACTCTATTAGTTATTGAAACTTTACTATAATTCAGCTATAAAAAATAAGTATATAGCTACGTTCTCTTAATTCATTGATTAGAGACATGTGCTCTAATGGTGTTTGTAACTAAAATATCAAGAATGCACCTTGTATGACAAAAAACCACTATAAAATGAATACATATGCAATGTATTATTAATTGAATCTGTCCTAATTTGGTTTGAAACTGTCTCATTGATATTTGTTCTTCAATAAAATAAAAAGAAATTTAAATAAAATCATACCAAGATACACACACACACACACACACACACACACACACACACACACTCAAAGCTAAAAACAAATCCAGTCAAAAAATAAATTCTGCAAGGCCTATTAATCCTGCAGTTTAAAATAAATTATTTTCCAAGAGATAATTCCACCGTCATGGCAATTTCAATAAACCAGAACCACTCTCCTAAAGGGAAATTTTATCAAATGTAAGAAAAATATAATAATGAGGAAAAGTATTTACATGTTGGAGAATAAGCAAACTAAACACTTCATGTTTACCTGGCCTTTGTTAGAGTTCAACTACTTATTCACTTGAGTGATATGAATGTGAATATCATAAAACCAAGCTTCTTAACTCTATTTTTTCAGTTTTAACCTTAGAACAACCAATTAAAGAGCTTCAAAATCCAAGGGTAGACTGGTTCCAAAGCATTTCTTCCTCTTCTTTTTTTGCCTTGCTCCTTTTTCTCTTTTTCTGTGCTTGTGGTCCTCCTTCTTAGAGGCCAGCTCTTGGCTTTTCCTCTCCTTTCGATGCTTAGGCTTTTCTGTATTGCGCTATGCAGGTTTGTTTCCATCTCTGTTTTCTTTCTTTGGATGCTGTCATGTTCTATATATATATATATATTTTTTTTTTTCTTTATTTTAAAGAGTAAAAACAAAAACATAGCAACAACAAAGACAGAAACAGTAACATACAATACATATATATTACAGAATTTCAAAATGAGTACCAGATTTACAGTATTTATACTCTTTATAATAAATTAAAAAATAAGAACAAGAAACAAATCAAAGTTTATTGAAAGTAAGCATTAATGTTTAATTATTCATCCAATCCTGAATGCCTATATCTGTTAATCTGAACAACATCTTTGATGATATATTACTATATTCCTAATTGTTTTTGCTTCCTCATCCCTTTCCTTCCCTCTTAACTCTCCTCATTACAGTAAGTGTAATTTTATTTTCTTAGATCCTTCTAGAGCAGGACAAAGTTCACGAATGCTTACAGTTTCCTACAGATAACATAAAGTACAGGCTTGCTGGCCAAGATGCTGTTACATATCCTGTATTAAGTAAGGACTGAGCCAAAACTTATCAGGACTACTATACAATTAATTAATTTATAACCTATGCACTCTAAAGTAATTTTATTATAATTTTATATTATAAATGTCATAAACTGCTAGGAAAGATATTATCAATTTACAGTTTTCCATATGAATCTATTAAATTATAAACATGATTTGTTTAACAGATAATCTATCCCAAAATGATGTTTTTGACTAAATGACAGTACCCAGAGATGTAATTTATTTCATGCCCTAAATAATTTAGTCCAAATAATATCTGAACATACTTGTCATATGACTGTATTGTCTAAAGTTCTTGTCCTCTTCCCATAAAGAACTGTGAACTTCCTGATTAGAGTCACTATTTAATCAACATTTGACCACATCAGAATTTAAATCTGTGATAAAACACAGGGGTGACTTGGTAAACATAATTATTTCCTTAAATTTATGGGAGAAAGAATGACAAAGTTTATACATTTTATATACCTTTACAGAAAATACCATTTAACCTGTGGCAGATATTTAAGTACATTGTCTTAAAAACAGAACATTCTTCATCATCAAGTATATCATCATTAATATATGCACTTGGTTCTACCAGAAATATTTACTTACTGTGATGTATAATTTTTTTTTTCTGATGTATAAATTTAATAATTTTGTTTGATTAATGGTGAGTGAATATCATGTTCAGTGCCATAGTCTACTAAATAAAGCCTTTATGAAATAATGTAACATAGTACTTTGGTACTGAATTGCAGGACGATGAATCAGATTACAAAAAGCTTAGGTTCTTCCAAATCCACCTCCTCAAAACTTCTTTTCCTCTTATGCTTGGGCTGCTCCTCCTTTGGTTTTTCTTTGCCTTCCACTGGATGCCTTCTTTTCTGATGACTGGCTGGATGGGCACTAGTCCTGGCTCCTTAGGAGAAGTGCTCAGGGCTTCAATTGTCACATTGGCTGAACTGTGATTTTATGCTTGATGGCTGAGGCTCAGGGGCACTGGTTTTTGGGAGAAGCAGTCTCTGCAGTACTGACAGTAGTTCAAGAGATTCTAATCTCAGCCTGTTGTCATGAACTGGGAACCACAGAGGTAACCAGTTTTCTGTCTGTGAAGTACTGCATGGTCTTAGTTAAGTCTGGATGGTTCTGAACAGGAGTCTTTGATTAGACATTTTATACCTGGGCTTGGGATCAACTTTTTCAGTACCCACAGTTTTGCAAGTAGTCCCCCCTCATTCTTCTGAAACAAGTCTGGCTCTAAGCCTCTGGGTTTCCTTACTTCAATCTTCACGTTCATATTGAAAAGAGTCATATTTTAAATGCTTCATTAGGTTGACAAAAAGGGATTCTTTTTGTCAGGCTGAGGACTGGCTGGAGAGATCTGATCATATTTATCTAGTACTTGGTTCAGTTTTTCAGTATAAACCACCCAATAATCAGGTAGCTTATAATGGACAGTCTTACTATTCAAACTGGAGCACTACTCCTCAGATGCCTTTTAGAAGAAGCACTTGTAAATTCAGTCTTTCTTCATTTAGTATAGTATTTTCACTGAGGCAGGGGCAGGTTGTACAATTACTGTTGCCCTCCCCACCAATGCTGCTGGCTGAAAGACAGTGTTTGCTAGTATCTTATTGAGAATTTTTGCATCTGTATTTGTTGAAGAAATTGATCTACTTTTTTTGTTGTTAGATCCTTGCTTGGCTGTGGTTCGGAATCAGAGTAATGACTTTGGGAATACTTTCTTTTCAATTTCATTACCCTCTAAGCTTAATGCTCTTTTTGTCATTTCATGGCATAACCATGGGAGTGTCATTCCTCCATTTATTTTTTAGAATATTTCTATTCATGGATTATTACTTCTAATTTTATTAATTTCACTGTATTACACAATGAGTGCTTAACAGGAAAAGAATCACAAAAATAAAAAGCATTACATTTTTAATATTTATTGAGTTCTTATAAAAAGCATCAGAATTTTCAACATTGGTTTTTGGTGTACAAGTCTAAAAAATGACATCAGAAATAAATACCTATATAAAATCCAATGAAAATACCAATAGCACTCCATGAAAAAAGTAAACTTTATTTCAGTTAGCACACCTAAGGCATTTTCCCCACAGACTACAACATGTTCCATACACAAATATCACTTACACTGACAGCATGTGTATTTTGCTTTCCTGGCCTTTTTGTAAGACATACTTGACATGTGACTTGTCTTGCTGTACTTTGAGGAGATTGTTATAATAACTATACATTAACTATAATTATGTAATGTATAGTTAACAGGAACATAAAAATATTAAGTATTCTTAATACATATTGCATGTTTAGAATAAGCATAAACATTTTCACATTTGCAAGCTGTGTATTTGCTTGCAAAACCTAAAAGATAACATCAAAAATAAATTCCTATATGAGGTACAATGAGAATACCAATAGCATAGTACAAAAGTCTTTACTTCAGTTATCACACATAAATAATATGTCAATGAAATAAAATATCAATATATGAGTACTTAGAATAGACATTAACATTTTCATTCAATTGTGTGCTTACCTATAAAACCTAAGAGATAATAACAGAAATAAAAACCTATGTGAGCTTCAAAGACCCAGTCTACCACGAATCTTTGCTTGAACTATCACATCTAAGGCAGTCTTCACATGATAACTACATGTTCTGTGCATACATCGCACTTACATGTGCTTTTCTTATGTAGTAGGTCATTCTTATTACTTCCTGTTTTGTCAGGCATTTCCTACTGTATTGTACAATGTGCATTTAGCAGGGAAATATGATACCAATAGGACATTAGATATGTAATGAGGGTTTAAAATAGACATCTGCATTTTCACATCAGCTATTTACTTGCTCACAAAACCTAACCAAGGGTTGGGGAGATAGCTCAGTAGAATAAGCATCTGCCTGGCAAGCACAAGGTCATGAGTTCAATCCCCAGTATCAAAAAAAAAAAAAAAAACCCTAAGCAGTAACATTAGAAATATAAACTTACATAAAAACGGGGGGAGGGTTGGAGAGATAGCTCAGTAGAATAAGCGCTTGCCTGGCAAGTTCAAGATCCTGAGTTTAATCTCTAGTACCATAAAACAAACAAAAACCTTACATAAACTACAATGAAAATAACAATAGAACTTGACAACAAAATTCTTGTTTCAATTGTCATATCCAAGGCAATCTTCTTATGAAAATTGTATGTTCCATAACAAGTATTGTTTATACTGATAACATGTATGTTTTGTTTTCCTGTCTTTTTTGGCACAGTTAACATCTTTTTTATTTTGTTGTTATAGTAGGTCTTTAGGATGTTGTGCCTGCCTGTTTCCCTGTTAGTGTGACAGTATAGTCTACATTTTTTTTTTTTTTGCGGAACTGGGAATTGAACTCAGGCCCTGAAGCTTGCCAGGGAAGTGCTTATACCACTGAGCCATCTCCCCAACCCCTTGGTCCACAATTTTTTTGTGTTTGTGTAGTTTTCCTCTAACTAAATGATCAATTTTCTCATTTTTTAAATGATCTCTGATGAATAATAATGACTTAAGGAAACTAGAGTTTTCTTTTTTATTATGTTAGTAAAAATTGAGGAAGTACTGGACTGATGTTATGGGTCAGAAATTCCTTTTGGGATCTAGGCTTCTTGTGTCTTTCTGTTCTATCACTTTTGTGTATAGGTTTTATCTTACTATAAACATTGCTAGTTCTAAAATAACTTGTAAAGGCAGGGGGGGAAAAAGGGTGCTATAGACCAGAAAAAACAGGTACAAAAGCTTCTTGTCATAATTATGGCACAATCTGACATGTAGCAGTGTCTGTGTCAGTAGTTGAATTAGTATTTGATGAACTGTGCTATACCCAAAACATAATAAATATACAAAACCCTATTTTTCATATTAGAAAAAAGTTTCATGTTTTAAATAGCACTTTAATCTTTCATCTGGATATTTGTGCTTTTCTTCTAGGTTCTCATTAAACCCAAACCAGTGACATTTCAGGCCACCGTTGTTAGTGAACAAACAAGACAGCTGGTAACAGAAACATTACAGCAAGCATCCAGGGTAGCAGAGGCTGGTAATACATCTATTCAGGAAGGTAAAGAAGAACCACAGAGTTATACAGATAGTAGTTCTTCTTCTACAGAGTCCTCCCAGAGTTCCCAAGGTAAGAGCGGTTTTACTTCTGATTTATATCAGTATTTCTGGAGAATAATTTACTAGTTCTGAGATAGAAGTTACTTTTAGGAACTTAGAGCCAAACTTGTACACTTTGATATGTCAGTTCTTTTTATTTTCTTTTATTTGATGTTTAGTCAATAAGCTGAAATTTTAGTTTTGGTAAAGCTTACCGTTCTTTCCTGTATGGCATATGTTCATCAAAACCTCAAGATGATGGTTTGGTCCAATAGGTAATTTGTTTAGAAGTGTGACTCTCACATGGTAATCTTTCTGTTTGGTTTGGGTAAGTAGGGAAAGAAGCAGGGAAGAAAGTCAGTATTCCTTCTGAAATGATTGTTGCTGAACCTTGAGAAGTAATCAGGGTGGGCAGAGGTGAGCTGTAGGTGGGTTATAAGTAGGATAACTACATATTCTACTTCTCACAGGCTAAGTCCTAGCTTATGTTTGTCATTTGGCGTAATTATTAATAGCATTCCTTTTTACTTTAAAAAACATTTCAGGTTGCAATTCTGTGGTTGTACTGATTATAAGGAGGAAACTCTAAACAGACTCCTTTGTCCTCAGTGCTATTATAATTATGTTATTTTTCTAGAATTGAAGACATATTACAATATATGTGCACCCATGTTTATAGAAGTGCAATGTTACAGCTAAATCTTGTAAACACCCAGATGCCCATCAACTGAGGAATGGATGAAAAATGTTATTTTTACACAATTTGTGATTACTCAGTTATAAAGAAAGATAAACTTGAGACTTTTATAGGTAAATGGATACAACCAGAGACCATACTCATAAGTGAAATAAATCAGACCCATATGTCTAAACATATTGTTTTGCTAGTGTAAGAGTCTGAAAGAGTAAATAAAATCTAAAACGCACAATACATACTGTGAAAGGAAAAGAATCTGTTCAAAGGCAAAGAACATTTGAGATGAAGAAAAGGACAAAAGAAGGAAGGGAAAAAGGCATATTTATGCATATATATAGTATAGCTTAGGTAATTGAACTGGTGATTTCTGCTGGCCTATTGAAAGGAGTAGTTTATGCTTAAATTTTTTTCTTCTTTTTAATTTCTTACAGCTTTTTTTTTAAAATCAGTTTTGCATGCTTATATCTAGTAATCTAAACAACTAATTTGAAGACTATTATGCAACATAACAACCATTGTTAAATTCCTATTTTGTTTAGTAAAATTCTGTATCTAATTTCTTTTACTATTTTTTATTTTCTTTAAAAAATTTCTTGACCTTTCTTTAAAAAATGAGAAAATTGATTTTGGGAAGAGCTTTGTTATGGTTGTGGGTTCATCACTTCTATGGAGCTGAGAAGCAGAAAAAAATGTCCCCGGACACTGCATTGACCTTGGTTGTATCTCCGCTGCTGCCTGATTGGTAGATTCATGTGGCCTTTTAAATAATTGAATAATGATGAAAATGGATCCAACATACTAGGTTACTTCTCCACCAAAGCAGCAGAAGATTCTTCATATCACTTTCCAGCAGCTCAATTCAGTTTTTAGAAAGGAGCGGAACAAATGAAATATTGAAAAACCAGAGAGAAGAAAATTTCATTTTGGAACTGTCTTCCTCCTTGGCTACCCCTCAGTTCCTCTCTACTTGTTTTAATTATACTGTATTTATAACTAGTAAAGACCAAAGAGTGAATGTAAGAGCTGTATACCAAGAAATTTGATTTGAAAGCTATTTTATAGAGGGAAACGTTTATCAAGTTATTGTCTGATCCTTTTTAAAGCAAGATTTCATAGGTCCATAGATATTTGAAAGTTAAGACAAAAACATCTGCATACTGTTTTTAGCAGTTGTGTAAAAAAAAAAAAAAACCAAAGCAAAACTGAGATTTGTATTTTGAGGGCTTTCACAGGAGTTGACTGATCCAAAGATTTTTTTGGTTGTTTCAGTGCTATATTTTTGATCTATCTCCTTGATGATAGAACTTACCTGCACATGAAGCTACCTGTCTTTCTAACTATGACCTTGTTATGAATAGTATTTGGCCTCACTGTGCAAATGTCCATGACCTATTTAAGCAACATTACAGTGCTGTTGCTCAAAGTTGAATGAGGTGAACATAGACATAGCTTTTTCCCCTTACCCCTCTTTTTAAATGTAAATGCTTTGTATGTTCCCCTTCTCCCCTTCACCTCTCCCTTCCCATTTTTGGAAACGTGTCAGCAACTAGGTAGTTGAGGATGAGCAATTGAGAGACCTGAGAAAGTGACCTACACAGAGCCAAGCTTCTATGTGTCCTTCATCATAAGGCATGCTGTTGGCTGGGCAATTTAAGCTCCCTTTTAACAAGAAAACCTTTCAGGAGATCCAGCTTGTGACTTCAAGGAATTCAGAAAATGGGATCACAGAGATCTCTGGGATCCTGGCCATGAGGTTGGATGCCTTACCTTGCTGAAAAGAGATACTGGACCTAAATGGTGCAGCATGACTTTGTTTCTGCTTGGCTAAATTTCTCAACACCATAATCAGCTAATTCACCTACAACCACTTTTGAAAAACACGGAGACCACCTACCCCAAGGAGAATGTAGATTTGGAATAAGCCATCGGCGACACAATTACTCTGATGTTTTTTTTTTTAACAATGGACCTTTACGAACTGCAGGAGATTCCTGGCATGAACCTTCCCTGTTCCGCCGTGATTCTGTGGACTCTGGTGTTTCTAAAGGAACATATGCTGAAATCACAGGGAACTTATCTGGTTGGCACAGCTCTTCCTGGGGTCATGATGGCATAAGCCAGTGTAGTGGAGGTGGCATGGGGAACCATGGACACTGGAATGGCAGCTTCCACCCCAGAAAGGCTGTGCCTTTCAGGAAAAGCCACCTACAGAGGTTAGGGAAGAAAAAAAAGAAGATGGAAAAATTGCAGTTTGAAGAAGACTTTCCTTCTTTGAATCCAGAAGCTGGCAAACAGACTCAGTCATGAAGACCTATTGGGACCCCTTCTGGAGTGTGGGAAAATCCACTTGGTACCAAGCAACCCTCCATGATGCTAGTAATCAAAAAAGTTTCCAAAGAGGATCCTGCTGCTGCCTTCTCTGATGTATTCACTTCACCAAGATCTCACCATGCAAATGGAAATATCATCAACCATAGTTCTGAGTGTCTATAAGAACCTAGTTCCTAAGCCTTCACTACCTCCTTCCAAGCCCAATGCATGGAAAACTAATAGAATGTAGCACAAATCAGGATCCCTTTCCTCTATAGCCGAGAGTCTGCTTTTACTAATCCAGTTTCTGTTACCAAACCAGTGGTACTGGCTGGTGGTGCATTTTTTTTTTTTTTTTTTTTTTTTTTTTTTTTTTTTT